>CAVNYN010213524.1:0-31790 GCA_963692815.1 Nyctanthes arbor-tristis
TCTTCAGACGTTAAGCGTCTCTTGGCTGATAAAGTCAGATCCAAAATCTGGGCGGCTGGATCTTTTTCCTTTTCGTTGTGGTATGCTCGTAGTTTCACATTTTTTTTTCCCTACAGGGAAACACCTTGTTTTGTTGTTTGTTTCTAATGGCTGGGAAAATGCAGGGATGCTCGTACGAGGGAACTCGTGAAAGTCTTTAACATAGATGGACAGATTGAGAACCGTGTTGACATGCCATCAGCTCAAGAACAAGCAGTTGAAGATGAGATGAATGTTTTTGTGGCGAAGCCTAAAAAGGAGAAATCCCAAAATAGTTTTTTGCAGCGGTCAAGAAATGCTATAATGGGAGCTGCAGATGCTGTCCGTCGAGTTGCAACAAGGAGCGCAGTGGCTTTCGTTGAAGAAACTAAAAGAACAGAAGCAATAGTAGTTGCAGAAGATGGAATAGTATGGACAGGATGCTCGAATGGAACTTTAGTTCAATGGGATGGAAATGGCACTCGCTTGCGAGATATGAATCGTCATTCCAGTGCCGTTCTGTGCTTTTGCACTTATGGCTCAAGAATATGGGTTGGTTATGCAAGTGGCATGCTTCAAGTGTTGGATCTTGAAGGAAATTTAATTGCTGGTTGGGTTGCTCACAATGGACCTGTTATAAAACTAGTGAGTGGAAAAGGTTACATCTTTAGTTTGGCATCTCATGGCGGTATACGTGGTTGGAGCATTTCCTCCCCGGGACCTATTGATAACATTTTGGGGCCCGAAATGGCGGATAGAAGACACACCTACACAACAAATAAGAACATCAGAATTTTAGTAGGCACATGGAATGTTGGTCAAGGAAGAGCCACCCACGATGCTCTCATGTCATGGTTAGGTTCAGCGGTAAAAGATGTTGACATTGTTGTTGTTGGATTACAAGAAGTCGAAATGGGGGCAGGTTTCCTTGCAATGTCTGCAGCAAAAGAAACCGTAAGCCATCAATAGACTCTGTGCACAATATATTATACATTTCTTCCATTCATTTCTGGTGCTTTCTAATAGCTGCCGCAATCCATTGTAGGTAGGACTTGAAGGTAGTTCTGTAGGGCAATGGTGGCAGGACCATATTGGGAAAGCATTGGATGAAGGCTCGACTTTTGAGCGCACAGGCTCGAGACAGCTTGCTGCCTTGCTCATAGCTATGTGGTGAGCTTTATATCATAAGCATCCATTTTCAATTATCTTTTCTTGAAAATCATACTGTGTCTAGTCTCTTGTTGTAATTACATTTTGTATTTCTTATTGTCTGTTAATGCCATGTTTATCAGGGTGAGAAAGTCTATTAGAATACAGGTCGGGGACCTGGATGTTGGAGCAGTTGCATGTGGTTTAGGCCGTGCTATTGGTAATAAGGTAACCAATTCTTGTATGAATCGAAAATGCTATTTCTTTTTCAAAATTTTCAAGCGATCTGAGAGCATTGCACTCGAAGGGCATGTTTAATTCCACACGTGATATAACCAAACAATATAATGGACAAGATTTTAACATTTTTTTCCCTTTTAGTAGTTTTCAATCATTTCCGATCATGACATGCATAATTCCACATGCAGGGAGGTGTAGGTTTAAGGTTGAGAGTATATGACAGAATAATGTGTTTCATAAATTGTCATTTTGCTGCACATTTAGAAGCCGTCAATCGGAGGAATGCTGATTTCAACCATATATTTCGAACAATGGCTTTCTCTCGCCCATCTAACCTCCTTCAAAATGCTGCTGGTATGCTGCGATACCTGTTTTTGTCTTGCTCTCTTGTCTTCTCCACATATTTATTCTGGCTGCTTTATTCTTCTGGCTTCCCATGGGTCCTCTCTGTTGCAGCAGGTGTCTCGACTTCTACACAAATGCTTCGCGGGACAAACGTACGTATCCTATAATTTGGAATTGGGTTAGGCATTTCCCATTTCATTTTCTCAGTTGAGTAGAAATCGTACATTTCGTGTATAGGCTGTAGCAGTAAATCCCGAGGAAGGGAAGCCTGACCTTGCTGAAGCTGATTTGATCATTTTCTGTGGGGATTTCAATTATCGGCTTTTTGGCATATCTTATGATGAAGCAAGGGATTTTGTTTCCCAAAGATGCTTCGATTGGCTTCGAGAGAAAGATCAGCTGAGGGCAGAAATGAAATCCGGTAAGGTTTTTCAAGGAATGAGAGAGGCACTAATCAGATTTCCCCCAACATACAAGTTTGAGAAGGGAAAACCAGGTTTAGGAGGTAATAAAACATCTTTGGGAAAACGTTAATGTTGTTTCACGTAATTGATATTCAGGGTATTAAATACCTGCTTATTTTTAGGCTATGATTCGGGTGAGAAGAAACGAATTCCAGCTTGGTGTGATAGAGTACTATACAGAGATAATCGGGCAGGCCCAGCTGACATATGCGGCTTAGAGTGCCCTGTAATTGCTTCCATAATACAGTAGGCGCCAAAATTTGTTAACCAGTTTGAATCCTGTGTTTCTATAGTTTGTATTCATTCCACTGTTTCTAAAATTATACAGATATGAGGCTCGAATGGATGTGACCGAAAGTGATCATAAACCAGTACGCTGCAAGTTGAACGTGGAAATCGCGCATGTTGACAGATCTGTGAGAAGACAAGAGTTTGGAAAAATACTGGAATCCAATGACGCAATCAGGGCTTCCCTTGAAGCACTTCGCTTTGTGCCAGAAACAACTGTAAATACAGAAGAAATTGCACTCCAGAACCAGGAGAGTTACAGTTTAAAGATCACCAACCAAAGTGCAGAAGACACGGTCTATTTCCAAATCAAGTGTGGAGGTCAGTCCCCCATAAAAAATGATGCAACAGCACCTGATTATCGCTCCAGAGGTTCACTGGGTTTTCCTCGTTGGCTTGAGGTAGTTTCTGATTCCTCAATGCAAGATTTATGTATTCTCTTTCTTCCTATGAAACAAACTTCTGTGGCAGTTCCTCCATCTTTCTTATGAAGTTAAACAGAAACCATTTTTCTCAAAGCTACAAACTGATGAATTCATGTCAATATTATGCCTGGTTTCTTTATATCGTTTACATACATGTCTTCCATTTCAATAATTCTGTTTGTAATAAATCTATCCTCTTGAATATAGGTGACCCCTGCAGCTGGCATGATTAGACCAGATGAAACTGCAGATGTGTCTATACATTATGAGGAGTTGGAGCTTGCCGAGGGGGTTCCACAGAGCTGGTGCTCTGAAGACACTAGAGATAAGGAAGTAATTTTGCTGGTGATTGTGAAAGGCGTTTGCTCCACCGAAAGAAAAACTCATCAAATAAGTGTGAGGCATTCCTTCTCAGGCGATTATGTACGCGTTGAGCAGAAAAGTAATACCTCAAGAAGAAAACAATGATGTTCTTCACGTCAACGTGCAAGCAGTTCTCTGATACGGTGTTAGCCAATTGGATGCTACACCTTTGACAGACTGCAGTACATAGTTTCTTCATGTAAATACAGTATTTGTGCCTTGGAGCTTGATTTATACCAGAAAACTTGGTATTTCGTCACTCTTCTTTGTAATGTTTAGGGGAAGATAAGCCATTTTCTCTTCCATTTCTATCAATTATTTGATTGGAAAGGTGAAAATCTGCGATAAGTACATTGTAATTAGTAGGCAATTTTTATTTTACAGAGAGATAGCAGATGAATTTTCTTGAATAGCAGTCTTCTTTGCAACTGCAAATCCCATCTTAACTCCTTGCAACTTCTGCAAATCCCATTAACTTATTGCCACCTGTTTTCTTCACATTGGATGAGTTTTGACCCTCAAGCTCACTTATATATGCATGTTAGAACAACATAATGATAAAGGGTAGTTAGAATACCTCCAATTGATTAATAATGTAGACCCTCAAAACGGCCAACCACCAAACCCCCAACCCAATTGATGGATTAAGACTTGCAAGGCAATTTTTGCAACCACCTTAGCAAGTACCAACCAGCATGAAACCAATCATTTCACATATATCTCCAACATTCTGTCTCTCTAACCTCATTAAATAACTTTTATGAATAAGTATAGAAAGGGTTGTCTTTCTCATTAAATATATGTCAAGAAACATTCGAGTACAAGGCTAGCATAAACAGTTAGACAAGACCTGAATTTGACATCATATACATACAGAAAAGATTATGATCCATATTAGTAATGTTACTTGTTTTTAACGACTATTCAACTCGTTTTATGCTGGGACAAAAGAACTATAAAACACTCCCCAATGCAGCAAGATTTAGCTCAGGAAACGAAAACAGTGACAAGAGCATGACAGTGAACTCTAAATTATGATTGACCCAAACATTATCAGATGAACTTTCAACTTTGCTGCTGCAACTATATCAGGATCCATTATGGAATAAATCTAAACAATTAGAGCAGAACTTCATGATATATAGATAGCATAAGAATAACTTATCTTCCTATATACACGAGATCATATGCAAATACAGGTAAGATCAGTTACAAATTTCAGCCATCTGCATACCGTGCATCATAACTTTTGCATTGGCTGAATCCTACATAGGATTTCAGGAAATAATATCATGATAATATTTCTGCTTGTGGAACTGAGCAGACAGTCGAAATCTCCATCCCATAGGAGTCCCTGCAACCAGCAGCATTCTGGATGGCAATTTTAGTCCAGCAACTTAGCAACTATACATAGCTTAGATATTGCAGCAGCAGTCAAGTAGCTCATTCTTTCACTCTAGAAAGCCTTTCCTCCATGCACTTTTTTCATCTCTCAAACAGCATACATTCTCTTATATCTTTCGCTATACATCTCTGGATCTGATGCCATGGACATTGAAAATGAACGTGAGAGGGTACTGTTCTTCCTTACGTTCGTCATCCTTGAGTCTTCCAACCTATGCCGAACTACACAGTAGCACATTGAGCCAATTGTAGCCAGCATTATTGTACTGCCAATAACAGTTACATATATGGCAAGCCACCTTTCATGAGATCCCACCACAATATAGGTGAGAGAAATAAAAGATATTGAAATAAAGAGGCAAGCCAACCACATGAGCTTGTTAATCACAAACATTAGTTGTTTCTTGGCCTTCTGTTCTATCACCACCACTGATGTCTGTACTACGACAACAGCCAGCGAGATGAATAAAGCAAAGCTATCAAATAGAAAGAAGATTATGAAAGCTGCACTTTTCGCTATGTGGGCCTGCCCCAAAGAAAACCCTTTAGTTTCCTTCTCAACGTACTGGCCGGGCACAGTAAATATAGCAGCAAAAGCAACGGTAGCAATAAGGACTGCAACGACTGTAGCAGAATTGATAGCATTATTAAGGCCCTCAATGTGAAGCTTCTTCACTTTCTTTGCAATTTTCCGCACCCGAAAACCCGTCTGACGGCTCTGTTGGAGTTGGGACTGAACATCATGCTTTATATCACTAACAGTCTGCTTGAGTTGTTTTGCAGCATTTTGGGGTTTCCCGTGATCTTTGGAATGTAGAGCTCCGACTTCCCGTAAGATGGCAGCAATTTCTTCAGTTCCAAACTTCTCAGCAATATCAAGAGGCGTCTCTCCAGCACTATTAGTCGCATTGACATCAATACCCTCAGCACTTAATAGACATTGTACCATCTGTTATTGCATATAACCGATTTTAGTAAATGGAACTTTAAACTCTCTTTCACTGCTAAAACTAAGTAGAGTTCACATGTGGAGAGGAAAATTTGTCTTCAGAGGGCACCAAAAAAAAAAAAAAAAAAAATCAGCATCACGATATTTAAGAGGAAAATTTTAGATCGACACAAGCGTAGCCACCTGGAATAGTTAGTGATATCAGTACCGCATAACCCCGCCTTAATAGGCAGCAACTGTGCGTAACATTAAGCCCTAAATGTAACACATACGCTTTAATGGAAAGTTCATGACCACGACAAACCTGAGTTCGGCCCTTCTTTGTTGCTATGTGTAGTGCAGTATTCCCCTTGTTATCTTCCAATCCTAGTACAGAGGGATCAGGTTTTATCAACTCCTTCACGATCTCCACATTTTGTCCCTTCACGGCCATATGCAGTGCTGTTTGACCTTTTCTATCAGTCCAAGAGCCTATAGTAGGATCTTTGTTTAAAAGAGATTTAACAGCTTCCAAATGGCCCATTCTTGCTGCCGTATGAAGGACAGTCTTGCCATTATTTTTTGCAATCTTGGCAAGGTTGGAATCAGTATCCAGAAGCAGATTTACTACATCGACGTGACCCTGAGCAGCAGCTGTATGCAAGGCAGTTGAATTCGTTGAATCTGTAGTCATGACCAGGTTAGGGAAGAAACGCAAAAGTTCCTTCAGCACATCTGCACAGTTTGAGAACATACATCAGCAGACAATAGGTGAAGTAGCATCTAACGATTTGTATCCAGATTTTCAAAGTGGCATCTTTTTCTTTATTTTTCCCCACCCTATTTGTCTATGTTTACAGTAGATACAGACTCCAACTAAAAACAGATAACTATCTAGGAACTTCCCTGGTAACAGGAGTCAGACATAAATATGAACTTCCCTCTTCAATAAGATACATGTTCCAATCAGCTGAGAGATTTGGAAGCCAGGGAAATATGATAAACATGTTTGAACTTCAAGTTATAAGGTAATAGCCAAATATAGTTAAATGACATTTATTAGTTCACTTCACTGAACATCAGGGTATCATCCAATCCAAGTAGTGAATAAAGTCAGCGAGTGTTGTGGATTAACCCCCAAATTCATGGCGTAAAAAGAAAACCAAAGAGACAGATAACTATGACCAATTAAATGTCATTAGATTATGCTAAGAGCCAGTGGACTATGAAATGTGTCAACCTATACTTCTCATAAACAAAGCTCCAGTAAGAGAAATATACACATAATTAAACAACTTCTCCAAAGAAAATGTAGCCATATATTCTCACACATTGCAACAAGAAAAATCAATTAAGAGTTATCTTGAATTCAAATTCATCCAAACAGGCAATAAGATCAAAGACTGACCAATATGACCCTGCTTCGCAGCCACATGGAATGGATCAAAGCCATTATTGGCTGCAATGGAGGCAGTTTCAACATCGGAATGCCTTAAGAATTCTCCAACAATTGAAGCATGACCATTCTCTGCTGCAACATATAAAGGAGTCTCACCCTCTTGGTTCTTAGTGCACAGCAAATCTTTTATTCCGTTATTGATATTCTCAAACTTCTGAAAAATTTCTTTCACTTTTCCCATATTCCCAGCTCGAGCCGCAAGATGAAGTTGCGAGTCCCCGCGTTTCCCAGGTGAATCCCTGCTTCTTTTCCTCTCTCCACCAAAACTTATTTGTCTCTCCATTGCTATCCTAAAGCTTTTCTGTTTATCCATTAACCCCTTGAAGCTCTTCTGCTTCTCCATAACCCCACTGCGGAAACTTTGTTGCTTATCCATTGCTGGATTCTGAAAACTATTCTGCTTCTCCATTATCACACAGAAATCTTTTCAAAATTGGAAGAACAGGCACACTTCTTAGCTGATGAGAGACTAATCGTTTATAAGTACATAATTCAGGAACTAACAGTTTTTCGACATTAACAGATGCAGATGATGATTGATGAAAAAATCTTCAAGGAGCCTCTTCAAAAACTCAATCTTCGGATGACACTTTCTAACAAAATGGAAATAACCTAAAATTACAGATCAAAAACAATCCCCAGCCTACACAAAATATGAACCAACAATTTGAGTTATTATATGAGACTCGAATTCTAAATCAGATTTTCAGAAATTCAAGGGTAAAAGTACCTGGAGTTCTTGCTTTGGTACAAAGTTAAAACTTGAACTTCAAGAATCATTCCAGAACCGAAAAGAATCTCCCTTTCCACTGAATCCAAGAGACCCAGATGCAGAAATCAACAAAACCCAGTAGACTCTTGCCTAAGAGAGAACCCTCAAACCTAAAGATGGAGATTTTCTTCCAGAAATAGAGAGCCCCAATAAAAGATCAGGAACAGAAAACACCACCCACGTGTGGCACAGAATAATCTACATGGTATAATTCTTAAAAACACCAATTTTATAACTCTAAATATTAGAGCCTATTTGTCATTATTTATTTTTTCTATTTATAAATTTATTTATTATTAATTTGATAACTACTCAATAATCACTATACATTGTAAATTTTAATTAAATTTTCTCTACTCATTTTTATTCTTTATAAATTCACTTTATAAATTTAATCAAGCATGTCTTTAATTTTAGGTACAGTAACTATTGTGCAACTTTAGGTTTTTGTGGGGTTGTGCTATTCATGCCTGCAACTGTAATGCAGATAGGTTTTCTTTATTGAAATACAAATAAATAAAAGAAGAATATTTATAATTATTGCGAAAAAAATAGTGGCCGCCATAGAAGTGCACAAACAAACAGAAAATGGAGGCAGCTGGCACATTGCACTAACGTAAGGTGGGGTCCTCGATAGATGATCAACCCCAAAGCAGATTATTCTCCATTGCTAAGCCCAATATTTCATTCACTTCTTAGCCCTCTTGAGATATATCTCCATCCAATAATAGTAGAAACCTCATGTTGTAATCATTATTTTAACCCATCAAACATGCGTAATCAAACAATTCAATATATGGCCAAGTGAGTTCAAATTTTCCATTTGGTAACCATTTATAAATAGATTTAAAATTTATATAAGTGACGTAATCTAATTATACCACACAGAATTTATGATTAAAATGATATTAAAACTTACCTTGATGTGATTTAATAATGTGTTGTCATATATCTAAAATTTGAAATTTATAAATATAGTTGATTTTTAAATTGTAGCCAAACCGATTTTGCACTATAATCTACTAGGCAAAGAAATGTATGAAGTTACACGAATTAATCATGTAACTCGTGTTCAACCATTTAAAATTTTTGTTCAACACGGATAAGTGCCTGAAATTTTACAAATTTTTTTTTTTTTTTTTTACAAGGGGGATATGGGGGGATGAGAAATAGGGGAGAGGTAGGTGTGATTGGAACGCAAAACCTCTCACTTAGAACATTAAAACTAAACCAATGTAACACTTATCTAAATCACTTTACAAAAAATTAATATTTTGAGCTTGGTGTGGGAACTTTTTCTGTGTCAAAATGGGTATAAAATTAACCAAATCTTTATGATAATTTATATAGTAGTATTAAATACAACCGATAGGCGATAGTTGACTAAAATGTAATCACTCTTGATTATGGATTATTATATAATTATTATATTTTATTATATTTACATTTGTTTGCACATAATAATAGAGTATTATATTACATTTTTAGTTATGAAATCCATTAATAGACAGCAAATGCAAATCCAACTGCCGACCGTCCGATGGAAGATTCTTTTCAACGGTCAACATGGGCTCCCTAATTCGACAAAAATGGTTGTTTTCACCTCTAAAATTACTAATATAACATCCATTAAATACGGTTAAAAACTTAAAATTTTCTAGCTTTGCGCCATCACTCACTACAAATCTTATAATCATTCTACATAACTAACATCATGGCATAACAACTTGATGTGAGCTTTTGACTGAAAAAATGACTCAAGTGGGCCTAAATAGTTAAATTGGATAGTCAGTCTTTACTTTTTATCTTAAAAATTTTTAGGAATTTGCAAGAGTAGCGGGTATAGTCTATCCGATTAGTTGCAATACTTTGTAGCACATAATATATGAACATGTAACATGTTTACTACACTAGCCATATTATCGACCCATTATCAAGACCTTGGTGGATGCCATTGAATTATTCATTTTGGACAAATAAAAATGAAGGTCACATGCAATGTTGTTCGAAAAGAAAGATTCGATGAAGCTCAGAGAAAAGAGTTCAATCACTTGTACACTTTTAAGAGGCTTAAATAATCCTAAAATACAGTATCTCTATCCGCGAGGAACAAAATAATCTTCAATGATAATCAACATAATTTCTATTACTATGGTCTTCAATTTAATGAATTCTATCAAATGACATGTATATATTATAAATATTAACCGATATTATTTGAACAAGATGTTTTAAAAAGATGGCTATAAGTTGAACTATTTCTTCATTGGTGAAGTCGTAAGATATATGGACACTTGATTATGCATGGAACACACACATCAACAATGTGAATTGAGCATACTTTAATTAACTCTATTTCTTTGTGAAATTGACACATCCCTAAAAAGATGAAGAAATCAGTAAAAGAAATGACTTCTCCTAATTGCTACAACCTTGACGTGTTTTAAGATGACACGTATACGGTTTGATTCTTCCACACTTCGAGTCAAACATTACGTCTCAATTTTAGTTATATTTAATTAGTATGATTTATTCCTTGAATAGACATGACAAAAATTAATATAAAAAAATAAACGTGCTCTTCCGATCTAAAAATTATCTTGCACGTCTTTCTTTCTTCTTTTTATTAAAGTCAAATCTTGTACGATGATTGATATTAATTTTAATGAGTTGTGTTAAACTAACTTTAATGATTTAAAATGATTGAAAATCTTTTTAAGGTACGGCCTTTAGCTGACAATGAATTTTATTAAAATGGAGGATTAATACTGAGATTATAGATATACATGAGTTCAAGAAAGCAAGAAATGGTTAGATAAGTCATTTACAATGTTTCGAAAGCAAACTATTGGTGAAACAACAAGATGTGGGGTTGACGGAAAAAAAATATTTTATTTGTTGACGAAATTAAAACGTTAGATTAAGAAAATTTGACATTTATAAAAGGTGTGAACATCTTAGATTAAGAAAATTTGACATTTATAAAAGGTGTGAACATCTTAGATTAAGAATAATCATCATTTCTTTCTTTCTTTTTTCTAGCTTTAATTTTCTGGAAAACCTCTATAAATTAAATCATTCCTTTCTAGAATCATGAATGTTTGGAATCCATAGTATGCAAGGAGGCATTGCTTTTATGAATGGTGTTGGTGTAAAATGGACCACTGGGAAATAATGGCAGTTCAAAAGAATAAAAATTAGAATAGTCAAAAAAAAAAAAAAATGAAGGAAAAAAAAGAGATTTGGTAAGGAAAGTTGTTTTGACTTTTGTCAAATCAAAATAGTGAGACCATAATCCACAAGGAAAAAAGTTGATGGTAAATAGTTATAGATAGACGACTAATCTTTGCAATTAACTTTAAAAAATAAATAATCAAAAAAATTATTATTATTATGAAATTATATCAAAAAAGGATTGGAGAAAAAATTGCACAAGATGTGTCAACATTTTTTTGACACTTCAATTTGGATACAATAAGAGCATCTCTTCACAACATCTTTAATTTGTAGTATACCTCGAAATTTGATCATTTATGCACATCTATAGTTTACATTCTTTTTCACAAGCAACTCTTGGGAAAAACAGTGTCAATGTTGGAGCCTCTTGCATTTTCACAATATGCTAGCGTGGGTCTTCTCAAACGGTCTACGAAAGTAAGTCTTATGTCTTGTAGTTTAATTCCAGAGCATGGATTGCTCGAACTGCACCGGAATGTCATTGCATTTTGTGTTGATGATGTTCCCTTTATGTTTCTGAATGTTACTTGACTAATTTTAACTCCTGAACTCTGTAACACCGTGAAAAAAGAACCATTAATTCGTCTGGCAAACTCGTCTAGTCATACGAGATCAACAAATATATTGGCGTACCTGATGAGGACATCTGTTATTTGGGCAATACTTCTGGTCAATGATAATGGGGTTGCCAACGTTTTTCATGATGAGATTTCGAAAATTAATGTTCCTTGCAAAGCCACCACTAGGCCTTGCCCATGACTTGAGCCTCACACCGTTTTGTGTCTTTGTGAATACAGAGTTTGTCACTGTCACATTTTGGACTCCACCCTCGTTCAAACTGTTACCTAAGCTCCCAACGCTGTAAAGTCAAAATAGTTGGAAATCATCGATTCCTCGTAATAATAATATGAAAATATATACTTATTATTCGTGTTGAAATCGGCCATCGACCTGAGAATGGGCTTGTTTATTACCTAATGCCATGTCCAGGGCCACATCCAATTTGCTCAACCCAAACATTCATACAGCCTTGACCTAGTGATATGCAGTCATCTCCTGTTCTAATTGTGCTGCCCGTGATCGTAACGCCCATTGAGTACTCGACATGAACGCCGTCTGTGTTGGGGCTTCCGCTCGGTGCATTTATTCGTATGTTCTGCATCCTCACATTGTTGCTACGGTTAATCGAAAAATGCATTATCTGACTGTCGTACGATGTCAATCCGCTAATGACTACATTGTTGCACCACTGTATCGATATCGACTGGCATTTGGATTAAAGAAACCTCTGTTACTAGACATGTTGATAAAAATCAATAATAATTAAAGAACAATGGCTTACTCTTGCTCCCTGAGGACAAGATTGTCCGTGTCTTCGACACGACCAGAAACTGGCTCCTTTCGCGTCGATTGTGCCTCCAGTGACTGAAAATCCACTGACTTTATAAAACTGAATCCAGAAGCCAGAGTTGCCAATGACATTGTAGTTATCAGGAGCAACAATTCTTCCCCTTATTACAAACTGGACCCTGTTTTTGCATGGACCAGCAAAAGAGACTGATCTGATCAAGAATGTGCCACGGGGGACGGTTAATGTAGACGGCCTAATGGAGCCGCAAGCTGCCGTCCATGCCCTGAGGAATGCCGCAGTCGAGTCCGTTCTCCCGTCCCCTCTGGCTCCGTATCTGATCACATTGTATGCTAATGCTGCAGAAGGAGATAAGAGTAGCAATGTGATTGCAAGACAATGTATCCAAGACATTGTCTTGAAAAGCTTACAAGTCATTTTTTATACCTTTTTTCCCTCTTGAAATTGCTTGTAAGAATAAATGACAACTCAAGTTATATATAGAAACAGGGGAAAGAATGAATTAGTTAACAAATGTGATTAGTTAATATTAGAAGGGAATCTAATTAAATGGCTTAGATCTCAATCTACGTGATGCACTCGGGCATGTACGGCGACCTTGCGATGAATCCTTGGGATTTGAGTTTACTTTCTATTAATATATTGATTAAAGATCCATAAAAACCGCAGCAAACCATTGGTTCTTTGCCCTTAATATGTAGCAGGTGACACTTTCTGCAATCATTCAAGTGTTAAAAGTAGAAGTAATTTATGATAATCCTGTCTAATGAATCTTTTAATCACACTTACCCTAACAAGAAAAGAGTAAGAATAGGAACTCACTCTTCCAAGGGAAACAGAAGTTGAATTTTTTTGTTAAAAAATCAGCCCTGTTTGGCAATTGGCAAAAGAACTCTAAAGAATCCAGTGCCAATAAAAACTCTTTATTGTTAGACATTAGAACTTTGTGATTCCAAGTGAACAATCAAAATGGTTGGTCACATATGCAGTTAATGAATTGGGTCTCAAGTTGCATATATGGTCTGGAAGTCAAGTAAGATTTCTCGTATATCTCAATATTGACATAGAATTTCATCCAGTCGGCTCGAGCTAGCACAGTCCACGTGGCAAGTTGAGATCGCAACCTAGATTCCAATTCAGATATGAAATCAACCAGCACAAAATTAGGAATTAAGAATTAGTATACTTAAATCGAAGTTTCACCATATAGAAAGATAAATTTTATGTGGAATGCAGAAAGAAGCTGAAATTCACCATTATACAAATGTAAAAGCTTCAGATGGAATGCAGAGAGAAGCAGGAATCAAAGCTTCAAATGTAAAAGCTTAGCATTATACATCTTCTAAAGTTCACCATTGGATTTGTAGAAACTCGAAAAACGCAGATACAGAATAGAAATTTATTAAGCTGCCATGCATGTTAGATCGTGTGTAACATATAGTAAATTTGAACATGTGTTACTCTAAGGAGATTAACGAACAATACATGAATTTTAATCAATGATTACCAACAAGAATTCAGATTAAGGTAAGTGGTGAAAAATTTGAAATAGATGGATTAATATTTTGGGTTTCATTTATCTTTCTCGAGTTTAAGTCATGTTTAATGTAACTACCTTATTCTTTACCATCCATCTGGTGTCGCACCAGGTGAAGGACAATCAGTGGGAAGAATCAGTTAAAGGAAATCTTGCGTTGCTATTATTTACTTGCTGGGAGATACACCAAGAAGGATCATTTGGCTGCTTGCAATAATCAGGGTGCTTATTAGAAGCTCATATCAACGATCTCTCCAAGTTATATTATGCAATTGATACACAGTTTTAAACCCACTGCTCCCATTAAAAGTGAGCAAGTTTAATGTGGAGGTCTTGCAAATTGTTTTAGCATTTGCCCTAGGATTTTATGAAGTCTTAGTTGACACATTTATAGCGGCCTAAAAGAGTGCCGACCATGGAGACGAAATTAAGAAAACTTGCCCAGTTTTCAACTTCTACTTACTTTTGTCCGGTAAAAATTTGTTTTGTTCGAATAAAATGGCAATATCGAGCTAAAGCCATGAACTCTAAAAGAATCTGGAAATAATTAAGCAGATCAGTATCTTACATACACATTTTCTACCTTAACTCCTGTATGGTTTAGTTCATCTTACCAAACACGTTATAAATTTTGAAAAAGGCCTTTTCCTCACAAGCAACTTCTGGGGAAAACTGTACCAGTGCTGGAGCCTCTTGCATTTTCGCAGTATGCTAGTGTGGGTCTTCTCAATCGGTCTACCTAAGTAAGTTTTATGTCTTGTAGTTTAATTCCAGATCATGGATTGCTCGAACAGCACCGGAATGTCATTGCAGCCTGTGTTGATGATGTTCCCTTTATGTTTCTGAATGTCACTTGACTAATTTTAACTCCTGAATTCTGCAACACAGTGAAAGAAACATTAATTCGTATCGCATCAAACTTGTCTAGTCATACGATATCTATGTCTGTTTAGCATGCTCCGGTCGACCATAATCTTGAGTTTATTTACCTGACGAGGACATTGATTATTGGGGCAGTACATTTGATCAATGATAATGGGGTTGCCAACATATCTCATGACGAGGTTTTGAAAATTTATAATGTTCCTTGCATAGCCACCACTTGGTCTTGCCATGTCTTGAGCCTCACACCATTTTGTGTCTTTGTGAATGCAGAACTTGTGACAGTCACATTTTGGACTCCACCTTCATTCAAACTGTTCCCTAAGCTTCCTTCCTATGCTGTCAAAATCAAATATTAGTGATATCGTAATAATAAGATAGTACTTGTTATTCATGGCTTCCTAGAGACGGCCATCGACCCAAGAATGGGCTTATTTATTACCTGATGCCATGTCGAGGGCCGCAACCAATTCGCTCGACCCACATATTCATAGAGCCTTGGCCAAGTTCTAATTATGCTGTTGGTGATTGTAAAGCCCCTCGAGTACTCAACATGAATGCCATCCGTGTTGTGGCTTCCGCTCCGAGCCCTTATTAGTACGTTCTGTATCTTCACATTGTTGCTACGGTTAATCGAAAAATGCATTATCTGACTGTTGTACGATTTCAATCCGCTAATCACAACATTGTTGCACCACTGTATTGATATTGACTGCATTTGGATTAAAGAAAACTCTGTTACTAGATAAGTTGATAAAAATCAGTATTAAACAAGTTGAAGAACAATGGTTTACCCTTGCTCCCTGAGGGCAGTGTTGGGAATTGACTCAAAATAATTAATTGTTAAAGACGAGGGGCTCGTGAACTAAATTGTAGCGAATTGTCTTTGGGTGCAAGAAAAGGAAAAAATAAGAAGGAAAGTTTAATTAGTTTTATGGGGAATTTTTATTATAAATATGTGTCGATTCTCCAAGCATTATACACACCAAAAAATAGAAGATCCTGAGTGCTGAAAATTTGAGAAAAATTGAGTTCACGGCAAAGGAAAAAGTTGCAGCCAGAGTTTTATGATTTGGTTTTGATTGTGAAGAGAGTGATTGGAAGTAAGGAAGCTAGAGAGAGAGGGAGAGTTGTACGCCAGTCCATTAGAGCATACATTGAGTGCTCTAGTTTTGTATGAGAAGAGAGTGACATGATAAAGAAAACTTGTGATTGTAAGGAATTTCTTTATCAATAAAGAGTCTCTTTCTGTGGTTGTCAGTAGTTTACCTAGCCATGTTAAATTGATGTTTTTCTCTCTTTTATACTCGTTTTTGTTTTTTGTTTCGGCTGTTTTATTACTTGAATAAGAAGGGGAAAAGTGGTATATTTCCCAACAGGAAGGATTGCCCGTGTGTTCGACACGATCAGAAACAGGCTCCTTTGGAGTCGATTGTGCCCCCAATGACTGATAACCCACTGATTTTGTAGAACTGAATCCAAAAGCCAGAGTTGCCAATGACATTGTGGTTATCAGGAGCAACAATTTTTCCACATATTAGAAAATGGATCCTATTTTTACATGGACAAGTAAATGTAACAGCTCTGATCAAGAATGTGCTACGAGGGACGGATAATGTAGCCGGCCTAACGGAGCTGCATGCTGCCGTCCATGCCAGGAGAAATGACGTGGTTGAGTCCGTTCTCCCGTCCCCTTTGGCTCCATATCTGACCACATTGTATGATAATGCTGCATAGGGAGAAAAGATAAAAACTATAAATGCAAGACAATGTATCCAGGAAATTGTCTTGAAAAGGTCACAGGCCATTCTTTATCCTTTTTTTTCCACTTCCAGAAATGGCTTGAGAGAATAGATACTGAGAACTCAAACAATATATAGAAAATATAATAAAGTGAAAGAGTGAACTACTTAACAATTTTAGTTAGCTAAGATTAGATGGGAATCCAATTTAATGACTTAGATCTCAAAGTACTTGGGCATGTACGTTGACATTGTGAATTCTTGGAATTAGAGTGTACTTTCTATTAAATTCATTATTAGATTGATTAAAGATCCATAAAAACCGGAGAAAACCATCAACTCTAAGAGTGCGTTTGATTGGCAAGGATTTTTCATGGAAAATGAGATTTTCCACCTAAATTTATACCTTTGTGGTATTTGATTCACATTTTTTTCTATGGAAAATATTTTCCATCTTTTGGTCACGTGACCACATTTTCCTTGAAAACAAGGAAGTGTAGGTTTTTTGTTTTCTAGGTAATTCATATTTTTTTCTCGGGAATTTCACTACCAAGCAAACACACTGCAATTCATTTTCCATGGAATTCAATTACCGGTAATTCAATTGATAGGAAAATATGTTCTTTCCAACTAAATTTCTTACTTGCAATCAAACGCACTCTAAGCTCTTAATATGTACCATGTGATTTTCTGCAATCATTCAAGTGTTTTAAAGAGTAGAAGTTACCTTCTAATATCGGTACATAGATAACACTCTTGACACTCGATTATTTATCCCATCAAGGACGAGCAGATTAGTGATACTCCCCTGACAAATTGGTTCTCAAGAAAAGGTGCACCAATTGATTCATACATAGTTTAATTTCTTCAAATAATTATGTATAGAGGTTCAATTCAAAAGAAAAAAAAAATGCTCCAGGATAGGTTAATTTGCTGTTTTCTGACAGTAAGAATCTAAGCTCAATCTTCAAAGAAAAACAGAAGTTTTATATATTGTGAAAAAAATGCAAGAATCTGTGGCTGATAAGCATATAAGGAGATCAATATCCACACTTAAATAAAAAATCCCTCGAATAAGAAGATGCATGTGCAAAAGAATGCTGTCAGAAGATGAAGATGGAATATTAATACATACAAAAAAAAAAAAAAAAAAAAATTAACCAATTTCTTACAAAGGTAGGACGATGGCTCCGGAAACACAGGCGCCAGTATTGCTGTCTGCACACTAAGGAGTCCAACATAAAGTATACAACTATTCTATTTGGCCCAAAAGAATAACAAAAAAGGTGATAGAATGGACAAAAATTTACCTTATTATTCCCTTCGGTGAAATGATGCGTAAGGATAATAAGGTAATCATAAGTCATTCGATCCACATGTGGACAAGTTGCAAGTAAACATCCAGGCAGATTTGGATGGCATGGGATTGGAAGAGTGCAAGCTAATTAATACAGATGGCATACCCAGTGAGATTATATCGGAGCCTCAAAACAAAGATTCTGCTAAATCTTATCGTGAGTCTTCTACTAAAAAAGCAAAGGCATAACACTACAAGGCGGAGGAAGAAGTTTGCCGTGATTATCTTTTTATGTACCCCCTAATGGAGCTTTCTTTTGTTTTCATTTGTTGGAGTTAGGACTAGCCGAGTCCGGTTAACCCGCTTACTGTGGGCGGCGTTACACCTCCCACTTCTGATGTGGTGCACACATGACTGGACATGGTACACGGAATGAAGAAACACAGAATGTTCCTTAGTTTGCTTCTTTCGTTCTTTACATTCCTTTTAACTTGCTACTTTTATTTACTTATATTAAATATATATATATATATATATATATGCATCTTATAGCAATTTTGTATTCAAAATATAAAATTAAAGAAATGTTGGCATAATCACATGATTCCGCCCATGCTGCCGTGCAGGTGATTTTCTAAGAAAACCACAACTCCCTTTTACGGAGCTCAAACTGCCATGTGACTGCACAACATTAGGTGTTGGGTTTGCTCCGTAAAGGGGGAGGTAGAGTTTCCATAGCCGGATCGTGCCATGCAGGCCGTGTACCATGACTCCATCCCTTAAATCTCGCAGTGTGTTTTGCAGGTGATCTCTTTTCAACAATTTACATGTCACGCCCCCTATTTTGACAATAATGAAGCATTTAAATATATATCTTTCGATTGAAAATCGAGGACGATACCTTACAAATACAATTCAAAAGTATTGAGACGCTTTCGCTGCGCACTCTGATAATTAAGTGTATTGTGAGCTACCCACAAAGAAACCTCGGTCACACGCCGAAATCTTGATGACATACATGTATCTTCTCTACCTTTAAGACAATCCGGTCACATAACTTTAATTTAATACCTACAAGATTGTAGAAAATGAGGGTGAGTACAATGTACTCAGTGAATAACCAAATATCTTGATTCACCTTTCACTTAAAAGATGCATTTTCGAGAAAATCACTGAATGCACAAAGCCATTGAATACACAAAACTATTGAATACACAAATAGGCCCTATAGCTAGTTAAATTACTACTCGTGATACGCAGATGATTGGCCAAGACCACATAGTAACGCCACAAAGATTCAAATTGACCAAGACCACACAGTAAGACCACAAAAATTACCACATAGCAGAAATGACGAAAACCACATAGTAAGGTCATGTTCCACAAAGCAATTCAAAACGAGTAGAGTATTAACTAGCGATAGAAATGCAATAAATCAAACTTTCTTTCTATCTATAAAAATGCATCAAAAATCCACGCATATCTTATGAAAACATTGTAAACAAAAAGAAGGAAATCAAAGTACCGGTTACTCACTTATGAAAACTTCGTGAATGAAGAAAGGGAATCAAAATACCGGTTACTCACCTCAAAGATTATATGAATTATTCTCGGTGGAAAATTGCTTTTAAAATCTTAATATTTCTTAATCAAAATGGTCTTTTAAATACTGGTTATTCACCTCAAAGATTATATGAATTATTCTCGGTAGAAAATTGCTTTTAAGATCTTAATATTTCTTAATCAAAATGGTCTTTTAAGTGGAGATTCTTTATATATATGAGAGGACTTTATTTCATATGAAAAAAGAGTGTTCTAGGGGGTTTTATTTAGGGTTTTATGACATTATCTAATTTTAGACGAATTTATATATTTATAGGGGATAGATGGTGTTTGGAAAAGACTCTTGGTGAATGCACCATGACTCCATCCCTTAAATCTCGCAGTGTGTTTTGCAGGTGATCTCTTTTCAACAATTTTTTTTTTCTGGGAACCACTCTTTTCAACAATTTACAACCATTAGAAATCAAATTTAAAAAAAAAAAAATGAATGTAGACTGATAAAGAAGCAGCTTTTGACTATAATCGATATAGAAAGGAATAGAAAATTTGTATATAGTATAAAATATGAAGACTTTATTTTAACCTCGATTTTTTCCTACACTAGCTCAGTGGTAGCCTAGCTAGATTTTGTATATAGTTGATGCATATTCTTGTACGAGTGTTACAAATAAATCTCTAGTTATACAAGCAGCTATTAGGCTTAACTAAGCCAGAAGACTTCCCATCGGCGTTAACGCACGATGATTGAGCCGGTTCATTTTTGTATGTCAAGTTGACGTCTTCCAACGTAATATCATTGCATGGATTTTCTTTACTACAGTCAAATTTCATGGCAATTTCTGTGGATGAACTCCCATGTATATCTTGATATGTTATATCACTGATCCTCACGCCTGAACCCTGAAAAAAATTAAAAACCCTTGTAGTTAAGGATAAACTCACACATTTCATTAATCTCGAATGGAATGAATGATTTGATGAAAATGCTTTTCAGTTGGTTCTTGTCTAAAAATAATTTACCTGATGAGGACAATTCTGGTCATTGGGACAGTAATTCTGGTCAACGATGATTGGATTTTCAACATTAGCCATGACGATATGCTGGAAAAGAACAAATTTGACAAAGCCATTGCTTGGTCTCGACCATGTCTTCACCCTCACCCCATTTTGAGTTCCCGTAAATGTAACGGATTTAACTGTCACATTCTGCACTCCAGCTTCTTGTAAATCCCACCCCAAACTCCCAATGCTGCAAAATAATAATAAGAATAAATTAATAAATAATTAACACATCTGATCAGTAGGCAGATCAATCATTTGGTTGTATATTACATATATAATTATTATAATTAATCAGTAATTATCATTGTTGGCTAGAAATGATCAATATAATATGCAGCAAAATTTTCAAATGACTACCTTATGCCATGGCCGGGACCGCAGGCGACGCTTTCGATCCATGTGTTGGAGGTGCCGGGCCCGATTGAGACACAATCATCCCCGGTTCCGATTTTAGAGTTCATAATTGTGACCCCTGTTGATTTCTCCAAGTGAATCCCGTCGGTGTTGGGGCTGTTGCCCGGTGCCGACACCTTTACTCCGACCAATTTGGCATTTTGGCATCCATTAATCAGAATGTGGAACTTCTGGCTGTTTATTGAAGATAATCCACTGATCATTATGTTGTTGGAATTGTAGAAGGCCAATGTCTGTTTATGGAAACACAATTAATTAGTAACTGTTAACATATATACACATTAATATTATGGCTTTCTGAAAATACCGTTGCTCCAGTTGGGCAATTATTGCCGGAATTCTTGCAAGCCCACAATTGAACTCCGCTGCCATCTAGGGTTCCGCCAACGATGGAAACTCCAGTCACGCTTTCAAACTTGATCCAGTTACCAGAATTTCCAACAACTTTGTAATCGGACGGAGCTACAAGAGTGCCATCAATGCGTACGGTTATGGAAGGATTTTTGCATGAGTCGCCTGAGAAGGTTGCAGCACCAACTAAGAATCTTCCTGGCGGCACGTAAATTGTGGCCGGCTCTGTAGAGGCACAGGCAGAGGCCCATGCACTCAAGAAAGCTTTGGTGGAATCTGTCTTCCCGTCCGGTTTCGCTCCCAAAGTCTGGACATTGTAATTAACAATAGCTGCAACTGATGTGTAGTACAAGAAGGTGAAGAGGAAACTGAAAGCTAGAGAACAAAATATGGTCCGAGCCATTTGTTGTAATGTTGAGAGAATAACACAAAGAGAGATGTAATTTGTGATAGTGGAGATATTGAATGAGAAGTGGAAGCACTTAGAAGAGCTATTTATAGGCCGGATTTGGATAAAACTAACTGTTGGATAGTTGACAAAGAAATCCCTAAAAAATACATTACTTGTTAATATATTATTTTTTGCTATAATTATCGAATGCTTTCATCATATGTATTATATTATGGGTTTTGTTGGTTTTATTTTGAGAATCTACTAATTATGTGAGACAAATATATAATTAATTATTACAGGGTCTTGGCCACTAGTGTAGCATGATCCCTCCAAATGGGAAAATTGTTTAATTTGGTATAACTATATGATGAAAAACTTCATACGTAAAAGTCGTTCAGATTTCAAGAATATTTGATATATCATAGAGACTAGAATGTATCTCATTAATTTGCTAGCAAAATACAGTACAAAAACATAGACATGTTTCAAGAAATTCATCTCTCCGCACCTCCCCTCAACTGATAGCTAATTCATTCTGGCCAACTTGTGGTCTGCCTACACAGTTTTAAGTTGCTTGTTCCCAAAGTTGAGAAAATTATTTGCTTATAATTTCAAAGAACCAAGAATTTTTAACCCACAATTTTCTTTCTTTGCGGAGAGAATGGTGCTTAATTACGTATGTGCTTTTATGTCTAGATTTTCAAACCCAATTCGTTGTATGTTGCATCATTAACGGAAATTAACTGTGAAATTAACTGCTTATTATGACTTTGCCACACAAAAAATGTGGACCAAAAAAATCAAAATTATGGGTATTCATACTCAAAATTTTTCTGAGGAGATTGATCAGGCTTTAAAAATAGAGCTTTATGTCTCACGTGCCATTTATCTAACAAAAGTAGCCCCATAGTGAATACCTAAAATTTTTCTAAGGAGATTGATCAGGCTCCAAAAATGGAGACTGATGAATCTCTTAATAAAAGTTGTTGATACCCATTTTGTTATTTTTCTTCACCTTTCAATGGTTGGCATGTGACTCAAACATATGGATTTTAGTTTTAACTTTTGGAAGAAGCAATGTCCATCGTATTTAATTATTTTCTTTGATAGAGAGGAGAGTTTCTTGAAATTAGTAACCATTTTGTACAACACTTGATGCCCTTCAAATTCAATAGATATCTTCATCTCCATATCATCGGAAGGTATGCCCTTTTTTAACTGTAATTGCAGGATATATTATAAAAATGTCAAGTTTTATTTATATCCTTGAATTAAATTGGTTTTATAAACCAACAATTCTCTCACAATTTACTAAATCAATCTTTAATTAAAAAGTCATTTCACTCTTGATATATGTAGTCACCAGGTCGGAAAAGGTCAAAAGTCAACAATAGTCAACTGTTGTAAGGTCTTGGGAGCCGGCTTCGAGAGGTTCATCCAATTAACGGCCTAAAGACCAAAAGACCAAAAGATCCAAAGAGCCCGTTTTAGCGACCTCAGAGGCAAGTCTCCATTCCTGTGCTCTCGCCGTTCAAGACGTCTGGGCGTTACGCTAACGAGCTCACAGTGCCCCAACCCAACGCCGTGACCTGACGAGCATGTCAGCTAAGCACCTGGTGGGGAACCCACGTGAGGGATCTTATCGCTTACGACAGATGGGACTTTAGCATTGAATACAAAGTGATGGCCACCGACCCTACACATGATTTAAATGGTCATTAGTCGAAAAGTAAAGGTCAAATCCCAATTGACATGACTCATAAGTCATTCGTATGGGCCCAATATTAAATGCATGTAATCATCGCCTCAATGTAACTGGCGAACGAGCACTATAAATAGAGGCAAACGATGCTAAGAAAGGGGGAGACCTAAAAATCTCATTTTTCTTGTCTTTAGCACATTTACTATTTTTCATTTATTGCAAATATTCATTGCCTTTATACATTAACTGCACATGCCAATTCAAATACAAATCTTGTTTGTTGAGTCGAAGGCTAAATTTGATATCAACAAATTGGCGATGTTTGTGGGAAACTTTACAAAAAGCTGTGTAAAAACTCCCGTTGAAATGAAATGAGTGGAAGAACATCCGGAAGCCAAAAAACAAGAAGTAGTAATGTCAGATTGCCCTACGGGCTTCAAAGGAATCGAGGCACAGTTGGTGCCGGTTGCTCACGGCCTCCGGTGGCTACAGAAACCGAGACTCTCCAGCGGCAAGTGGAAGCCCTTGCCGAAGAAGTGCAGCATCTACGACAACGTAACCCGCCAACTTCCTAACAACACGTGTCCAATCCCTGTGAAGGCACGGGTGGAGGAAGCGTTCTCACAAGATTGGACCCCCGGCCCCGACCGGGCCACGAAAGGCCGAGGTCGTCTGATCCACAGCAACCGAACAAGCACAGACAAAGGAGAATGAGCCCGATGCTTGCTCGTCCTTGCCAACGCATGATAAGCTCACCCCTAGAGATTCTTCGAAATCACTGGCCAGCCTCTCAACAGACCTACGAGCTGGGTCAATGGAGAAAACTGCTAAATAACCTCATACAAAAATAGTCCGGGGTAAAAGAATTTTCCAGCTGGAGGAAGGATAAAAAACCTTCCACTATTTCTGAGCTGATTACCGTCCTTAACGTTTCTGCATAATACATCTTTCACCTTCTAAAGGAAAACCCGATCTTTCTTTAGGTAAAACCTGTAAGGAGGAGAGTGAAAAATACGAACCAATCTAAATGTTGTAGGTACCACAGGGCTGTAGGGCACGTCACAAACGACTGCAAGCACCTAAAGCGAGAGATCGAAAGGTTGATTGGACAGGGATACTTCGGTGACTTCATAGCAAATCACCAAGGGCTGAAACGACAAGCTCGTTTCCAAGCAGACCTCAAAACCCGGCCTCCTAAGAACCGACCTCCCTTCAAGATCTGCATGCCCAACATCGGAGACTTTGGTGAGGACTGTTCTAGGTGATAAAGGCGAGGTCTTGTGCGTAAAGCCCAGATCTCCTATCAGTCACCCAAGAAGCACTTCTCTTCCTCTCCGGTGAGTTCTTTCACCCCTCGCCACCAGGCAGCCAGCAACCAACTAAACCACCATGTGGAATGCAGAGAGAAGCTGAACTTTACCATTATATAAATGTAAAAGCTTCAGATGGAATGCAGAGAGAAACATGAATCAAAGCTTAAAAGCTTAGCATTATATATCTTCTAAAGTTCACCATTGGATTTGTAGAAACTCGAAAAACTCATATACATAATAGAAATATATTAAGCTCCCATGCATGTTAGATCGGGTGTAACATATAGTACATTTGAACATGTGTTTACTCTAAGGAGATTAACGAACAATACATGAATTTTAATCAATGATTACCAACATGAATTCAGATTAAGGCAAGTGGTGAAAATTTTGAAACAGATGGATTAATATTTTGGGTTTCATTTATCTCTCTCTTGAGGCTAAGTCATGTTTAATATCACTATTTTATTCTTTACCATCCATCTGGTGTCGCACCAGGTGAAAGACAATCAATGGGAAGAATCAGTTAAAGAAATCTGGTGTTGCTATTATTTACTTGCTGGAAGTACACCAAGAAAGATCATTTGGTTGATTGCAATAATCAGGGTGCTTATTAGAAGCCCATATCAAAGATCTCTCCAAAGTTATGGCTTTCTTTTGCATGAAATTGTGCAACTAACACAGTCTTAAACCCACTGCTCCCATTTAAAGTGAGTAAGTTTAATTAAATGTGGAGGTCTTGCAATTTGTTTTAGCATTTGCCATAGGATTTTATGCAGTCTTAGTTGACACATTTATAGCGGCCTAAAAGAGTGCCTGCCGGCTAAGGAGCTCTTCCGATCTAAGAAAACTTGCCTAGTTTCAAGTTTTACTTACTTTTGTCCAGGAGCAACAATTTTTCCACTTATTACAAACTGGATCCTATTTTTACAATGTAACAGCGCTGATCAAGAATGTGCCGCGAGGGACAGATAATGTAGCTGGCCTAACGGAGCTGCATGCTGCCATCCATGCTGCCGTCCATGCTAGGAGAAATGACATGGTTGAGTCCGTTCTCCCGTCCCCTTTGGCTCCATATCTGACCACATTGTATGATAATGCTGCACAGGGAGAAAAGATAAACACTATAAATGCAAGACAATGCATCCAAGAAATTGTCTTGAAAAGCTTACAGGCCATTCTTTATCCTTTTTCCCCTTCTTGAAATGGCTTGAGAGAATAGATACTGAGAACCCAAACTATATATAGAAAATATAGTAAAGTGAAAGAGTGGACTACTTAGCAATTGGGTTAATTTCACAAGTCGTCCCCAACCTTTGTGTTTAGTCTTGATTTCATCCTCAACATTTGTTTTGACACCTCACAGCCCCTAACCTTTGAAAAATACACACAAATCGTCCATATTTCTACTGTTCCATCAAATTTTTGTCAAAATAACGATTGTAACCCCCATAAACATTTTAAATTTTTTATAAAAGATTTAAAAATAATAAAAAACTAAAAAACCGACCCCCACCCCATCCCCACCCTCAACCCAACCCAACCCCAACCCCAAGTCTCCCTCCCTGCTGGCTGTAATTCCGGCCGTCGGAATGGTCCATTCCGGTGGCCAAAATGGGGGGTAAATCCCCCCTATTTTGTTGCCGGGAATGGCAGCAAAATTTGGGGATTCACCCCCTTATGTGCTGCCATTCTGACAACAAAAATGTTACCGAAAATGGCAGCGAAATCGCTGCCATTTCTGACAGCATTTAAACTCAGAAATGGGGGGTGAATCCCCCCCCACTTCGCTGCTGGAAATGGCAGCGAAATGGGAGAGTTCTCCCCCCATTTCTGCTGCCAGAAAACGGCAGCATTGGCAGCAGAAATCGTTGCCATTTCTGGCACCATTTAAACTCAGAAATGGGAGGTGAACCCCCCATTTCATTGCCATTTCCAGCAGTGAAATTGTGGGGATTCACCCCCCATTTCTGCTGCCAGAAAACGGCAGCATTGTTGCCGTTTTCTGGTAGCAAATTTCGCTGTCATTTCTAGTAGCATTTAAACTCAGAAATTCGCTGCCATTTTACTGTCATTTCCGGTAGCGAAATGGAGGGATTCAACCCCGATTTCTGTTGCTGGAAATGGCAGCGAAATCGCTGCCATTTCCGGCAGCATTTAAACTCAAAAATGGGGAGTGAATCCCCTCCATTTTGCTGCCGGAAATTGGGAGAATTCTCTCCCCACTTCTGCTGCAAGAAAACGACAGCAATGCTGCCGTTTTCTAGTAGCAGAAATGCTACCGGAAATGGCAGCGATTCGGCAGCATATGTGCTGTCAGAATGGCAGCACAGAGGGGGTGAATCCTCCCTATTTTGCTGCCATTCCTGGCAGCAAAAAGAGAGGATTCACCCCCCCTTTTTGGCCGCCGAAATGGTGCCTGAATTACTGCCGGCGGGGAGGGGGACATGGGGTAGGGTGGGTGGAGTGCGGATAGGGCGGGGATGGGTTTTTTTTAGTTTTTTATTAATTTTAAACCTTTTAAAAAAATTTAAAATGTTTATGGGGGTATAATTGTCATTTTGATAAAAATTTGGTGGAAAAGTAGAAATAGGGACGCTTTGTGTATATTTTTCAAAGGTTGGGACTGTGGGGTGTCAAAACAAAGGTTGAAGACGAAATTGAGACTAAACTCAAAAGTTGAGGACGATTTGTGAAATTAAGCCTTAGTTAGCTAAGATTAGATGGGAATATATTAAATGACTTAGATCTCAAAGTACTTGGGCATGTACGGCTGACATTGCCATGAATTCTCGGAATTAGAGTGTACTTTCTATTAAATTCATTATTATATTGATTAAAGATCCATAAAAACCGGAGAAAACCATTAACTCTAAGCTCTTTGTATCTAAGCTCTTTGTATGTAGCATGTGACTTTCTACAATCATTCAAGTGTTTTAAAGAGTAGAAGTTACCTTCTAACATCGGTACATAGATAACACTCGACACTCGATTATTTATCCCATCAAGGACGAGCGGATTAGTGATACTCCCCAGTCAAATTGGTTCTCAAGACAAAGGTGCACCAATTGATTCATACATAGTTTAATTTCTTCAAATAATTATGTATAAAAAAAAATGCTCCAGGATAGGTCTATTTGCTGTTTTCTGACAGTAAGAATCTAAGCTCATTCTTCAAAGAAAAACAGAAGTTTTATATATTGTGAACAAAATGCAAGAATCTGTGGCTGATAAGCACAGAAGGAGATCAATATCCACACTTAAATCAAAAATCCCTCGAATAAGAAGATGCATGTGCGGAAGAACGCTGTCAGAAGATGATGATGGAATATTAATACATACAAAATAAAAAAAAAAAAAATTAACCAATTTCTTACAAAGGTAGGACGATGGCTCCGGAAACACGGGCGCCAGTATTGCTATCTGCATATTAAGGAGTCCAACATAAAGTATACAACTTTTCCATTTGACCCAAAAGAAAGACAAAAAAAGGTGATAGAATGGCCAAAAATTTACCTTACTATTATTCCCGTCGGTGAAATGACGTGTAAGGATAATAAGGTAATCATAAGTCATTCGATCCACATGTGGACAAGTTGCAAGCTAACATCCAGGCATATTTGGATGGCATGGGATTGGAAAAGTGCAAGCTAATTAATACAGACGGCATACCTAAGTGAGATTATATCGGAGCCTTAAAACATAGATTCTGCTAAATCTTATCGTGAGTCTTCTACTAAAAAGCAAAGGGATAACACTACGATGTAGAAGAAGAAGTTTGCCGTGATTATCTTTTTATGTACCCTCCTTACAGAGTTTTCTTTTGTTTTCATTTGTTGGAGGTAGGACTAGCTGAGTCCGATTCACTCACCCACTATAGGCGATATTACATCGCCCACTTTTGAGGTGGTACACACATAACCAACACACATGACAGCAATATGTGCCACGTCCGACACCACGTCCGACCATGTGTGTGGCACGTCAGAAGTGGGCGGTGCAACCCCGCCCACAATGAGTGAGTGAACAAATCTCAGGACTAGCCCCTATCTTAAGTTGTACTTTCTCTTTTAGTTTATAAATAAAATAAGCCGTGATAGTGGCTTTATTATTTTTTTTAAAAAAAGTATAATATTGTAATTTTAAAACCCTTTTGTCAATTTATCAAGTAGTGTTATAATTTGTACAGACTTAAGTACAAAATTGATACACATCTCCCTTGTATTTACTTAAACATCCATGCTCCATCTTCCTTAAAAGGTCATGAATTTTTATCTTCTTATGCGTCCAAATGGCGTGATAATGGGCTAGCTGATCCTTTATGCTACAACCAAAAAAAAAAAAAAAAAAATCACGCAACAACCGTTGAACTAAAGCTATTATTCTTAAAGTAGTTACATTCTAAAAAGCGTGCTTAAATTCAAGACCCTACTCCGGTCCTAGCAAATAGAGAATTTTAATGTGTATTCAAGGGTCCAATTTAACAGTAAACTAAACTCTTAAATCACGTGTCAATTCTTGATTTTTTAGTCACAGTACCAGAAATTTGCTCAAAATATTAATATTTGGCGGTAGAGCAGAAGTTAAACGTGAAGCTAAAATGTTGAAATAGAGACAAAACTAAATTTAAAAATCGAGACACACCGCATCGACGTGGCGCAATGGAGTGGCATGGTACAATGGCGTCTAATTTCATTTGAACATTGAACAATCTTGGCGTTAATCGTTTTCAAAAGTCGGATTAGACGACGCAGGCGGGCGCGTGATTGCAGCTTAAGGTTTGATTATTTGGATTAACCTTAATTAATCTCACAACATTTGGTTCATGCATTTGCCATAATTGAAGGCGAAGCAAATTCAATTATTAACCGTAATATAGGCAGAAGATTGTGGTTGATCCAGCCGCAAATATGCATGTTCTAAGCACGTACGTTAATTAATTACATTATATTGATTTTTATTTTATTGTTCTATACAAGGTCCAAAGTCAATATATATATATATATATATATATATAAGTCTCTTTCAAGTACTTTCTGAAAGTTTTGTTAAAAAACTTTACTTACATGTGGCACACATGGATGCATGTCATATTGTGAATTTAAAATACACATGGTTTAAGTTTGAAATGCACGTAATGTGCATCCATATACGCCACATAGGGTGAGAAGTTTTTAACAAAATTCCCAAGACGTGCTTAAAAATTTTCCATATATATATATAATATACACGAGTGATTCTAACAAGTACTACAGTAGTTAGATTGTCATGTTCCAGGCAGGAGGTCTTAGATTCGAATCATACTTGTCCCTCATTTATCTTCCTTTGTATCAAAAAAAAAATATATATATATATATATATAGACACATGATTGGTTTTGATTTAATAACAATAATCAAAAGCCCTAATTCAGATTAATTAATTAATTTCTCTAAGAACTAGCATCTTTATGGATTATGGTAACTGCATGATCATATCATATCAAAAAAGGAATTTTACGGTATTACATTTTATAGTTGATGGTAAAATATTTTTTTATTTTTCGGGTCAAACATTTTGTTAGGGTTGTTTCTTTTTTTTCTTTTTTTTTTTTATAAACAAATAGGTGGACTCTGCCCAGACCCATTTGATCTAATGTGACATCTTTGTTAGTTTATCAAACTCAGGGTTCGATTCCCCTACAATTCTTTTGTAATATATAAAAAAAAAAAATAGCTGGACTCTACATTTTTTTTTTAAGCTTTTAACTAAATTTTTTGTGTGCATAATGTTTACATCAACTCAAAAATGTGAATTGGCAGTACTAGTAGGTCATAGAGGAAGGAAATTTCGTTATAGACTTTTTCCGAATAAAGCATCAAGGTATGGAGCAACAATATGTCTTTGAATAACAAGTTCCTTCAACAATGAAATTGAAATCTTATTAGTACACTCTGAAAAATTTCAAAGTAACATAAAGAGTGAAGCACTTCGTATGGATCTACATTTCCTAACTTTCATATTCTTATATATAACATTTCCCTATTTCAATCTTCCCATTAATAGACCAAGACGCTTGTCTTAGTGGTAAAAACATCCTTTATCAGGTTATTTCATGACACGGTTGGAGTCAATATCGACTCCTATGTATCATTCCTAGATTGTATTTAGAGAAAAAAAAAACTCTTCCCCATTAAACTTTTATATTCTTCTACTTTCAATTAATCTTAGTTCTTAAAAGCGCCAATGATCAAGCTTTGAAATAAAGCACGAGGAAAAAGATTTGAGATTAAGCATGCATGAAGAATTTTTCATGCTTTACACTCCTTTTTACTTACTACTTTTATTTACTTATATTAATTATATATATATATATATATATGCATCTTACAGCAATTTTGTATGCAAAATATAAAATTAAAGAAATGTTGGCATAATCACATGATTCCGCCCATGCTGCCATGCAGGCCATGCGCCATGACTCCATCCCTTAAATCTCGCAGTGTGTTTTGCAGGTGATCTCTTTTCAACAATTTTTTTTTTTTTTTTTCTGGGAACCACTCTTTTCAACAATTTACAACCATTAGAAATAAATTTAAAAAAAAAAACAAATGAATGTACACTGATGAAGAAGCAGCTTTTGACTATAATCGATGTAGAAAGGAATAGAAAATTTGTATATAGTATAAAATATGAAGACTTTATTTTAACCTCGATTTTTTCCTACCCTAGCTCAGTGGTAGCCTAGCTAGATTTTGTATATAGTTGATGCATATTCTTGTACGAGTGTTACAAATAAATCTCTAGTTATACAAGCAGCTATTAGGCTTAACTAAGCCAGAAGACTTCCCATCGGCGTTAACGCACGATGATTGAGCCGGTTCATTTTTGTATGTCAAGTTGACGTCTTCCAACGTAATATCATTGCATGGATTTTCTTTACTACAGTCAAATTTCATGGCAATTTCTGTGGATGAACTCCCATGTATATCTTGATATGTTATATCACTGATCCTCACGCCTGAACCCTGAAAAAAATTAAAAACCCTTGTAGTTAAGGATAAACTCACACATTTCATTAATCTCGAATGGA
>CAVNYN010213525.1:0-29380 GCA_963692815.1 Nyctanthes arbor-tristis
CAAGTCATGCATGGTGTTCTAGAATTTTTATAGACAAAGGAAGATGAAATGTTGGAAGAGAGAATTTACTGAGAAATGTAATTATTGTTCATAAATTAGAAATGTGATTATTGACAATGAAATTTGACTTATTGGCGAAATTTACCACAATTTTATCTTAGACAGATCGAACACTATCGTTATATTTATATGTCACTCTTGTTAATATGTGTAGCATATATATTTTTAATACATATAAACCCTAGCAAATAGATTTTATTTTAAAATAATTTTTAGAAAATTCATCTATGTAATCTCATGGTCCATATAGAGTTGTAGAAGATAAACCTCATATATGACTAATTGAATTAAACCAAAACGGAGAGGTTTTGGTTCTTTTTTCTTAAAATGTTATACGGTTAGTTTTTAGCTACGTACTAACTAGTGTTCGGTTAAGGTTTTAATTCTAAGACAAAACCAAAATAAGATGATTTGGTTCTTTTTAGTACAATATTATATATTGTGAGAACTTTAGAGAGGGTTATAATTAAACTTGAACTTAAGATATCAATCAGGATGAGGGGTGATAAGGAGTGCTCTTACCATTTGAACGGTCACACTTGATCTAGGCGAGTAATAATAATTAGTACGTACGTTGTACATTGCATGTAAAAAAAATAAATCACATGCGCTGTATTTGAATATTAATTAAATCCAACTTCTAAAAGTTGTTTGTTGATGTAAGTGAACACGTCAAAATTCAATGATAGTTTACTAACTTAAATGGTAAGTTTAATGACTAATTAGTAACACATTAAAGTTTAATGATGAATTAATAACTTAAAGGTAAGTATTGTAACTAATAGTTCAATGACCATATAAACTACGTTACTTCACCGTTAAACCACGCAATCTCATCCGTTAAAGTTAATTAACAGATTCCATCTGACTAATGTATGAAAAACGCTTTTATAAGTTCAGTGATGAATGTATAATACGTTTATAAATTCAATGACTAATGAGTAATAAGTTGAAGTTCAATAGTGGTTTAGAAATAAAAGGGTAAGTTGAATGACAAAAATGATATTTAACTCATCTAATATATCTTATAATTAGATTTTCTTTTTCTTTTTGAAAAGGAAATTTTTTTCATTTATTAATGTAGAATTTCATTTAAAATAGGAAAATTCTAATTGGACAAAGGAATGGACAAAAAAGGTGATAAAATGGACAAGTGTCATATATAAGTTATTAGTGTTGATGTAAAAGTGATATGATGTGTTAAAAAAAAGTATTGTGCCACGTGTGAGTTTTGTTAGAATTTTTGTATGTATTTTTGTTCAAATAGCACAACTCTTTAAAATATAATTGTAATTCAATGTGGGCTAACTTAACTAAACTGGGCCGAATATTCAAACTGTAACCCACATGGGCTTTACGGGTGGGTCGGTCCATGCTTTAGAAAATCCAGGCCGGTTCGGCCCGGACCGGAAATCCGTACTGAACTGGCCTTTTGTGTGGCGGGCTGAATTCCTGCTACTGTGTTAGCGGGCGGGCTTGGACTTGCCCGCCTGTTTTGACGCCTCTACTTAACAGTGTGGAGAGAAGTCATCAGATGATCATCAAGGATCATATCAACTACAAATGATGAGCTTTGGTAATTAAGGATAATAAGAGTACTCATCACCTTATTATTGTTTTAAAATGACATCCCGTGTGTCGTCTAAAAACTATGAATTCGAAAAGGTAATGATTTTCGATTTAGGCTGTGGAATAGCTAAAATTAATAAGAATATATGTAATGCCACGTATTGAATATGTTGTGTTTAATTAATTCCGGCGGCCACTTCGATAAAATGCGTTGTTTAATTTCGATGGCCAATTTGATAACTTTTACCCCTGTGTATTGTATAATTGGGAACAATAATTTAAAGATAAGACGGTGAATTTACCATATTTTGTAAAAAATTGTCTGAATAATTACTTACAAATAACATGACTCATATTTTAATTCAGTTCAGAATGACTAAGTAAATTTTGAGGCCACTCATTCCAAATATTTTTGTTTCCATAATTAATATATAGATTATTATTATTTTTTTATTTTTTAGTTATTGAATTCTTTTTTTCCTTATTAGATCTAGTAAAGTTCCATCCCAGTTAATTAATTAATATGGAAAATTGTTAACTGTACGTATTTAGGTAATCTCCTCCTAAAAAAAAGCTAATTAGCTGCCTATATATTATTATTACGTGAATTGATCTCTTAGGACATCCCATTGGCCAAGAAACATGAGGAACCGAATTTTCCTGCATGATGAGTTATTATGCGAGATAATGAGTTGGTTACCAGTTAAGACGTCGTTACTAAGATCTAAATGCGTTAGCAGATCGTGGTTGTCAATGATCCAAGACCCAAAGTTTGTTAATCTCCATATGGGTCGAACTCGTTGCACTTACGCTTGCTGGCGTCGTGAAGAGTTCTCGTCACGCGGGCATGGACTGTATTGCATACAAACTATATATAGTGTATATTAAGGAATCCAGCCACCAGACAAATGCTTGTTTTGCCCGCTGTTCCTCGTATTGATCGTCATAGATATGTTAACTGGACGAGATTTTCTTACATTCCAAAAACAAACGAATTAAAGCTGGTAAACATACAATATTTCGAAGAAGAACCAATTACGAGACATGGCCTGCGTTACAATGTTCTAAAAGTCGAAAACTTTTCAGATGTTCTAACATATGGAAGTTGTTGGGTTCCACTCCCTTGGCAGATTTGGACGAGCATTCTTCAAACAACCGAAAGGGACCAGATAAAATTCTACGAAGAAAAGCTGGGATACGCAGGGGTTTCTTGAGCAGAAGGCGCTGATGTGGCATGGGAATTCTGTGATTCTACTATTTCCATGGTTACTTTAAGCAGCGGTATCCAAATAAGATTAGTACAAATTGAAACAGTGTTATATGTATTCAAGTTGGGAGATTTCGAGGATATTGATTCCTTTGTAGATTGTCTTGACATGAAAACAGAATACTTTGCAAAAAGTATTGAGTTCCCATGCAAATTCTTTTTGGGATTGAGGAGAGCTTTGCATCCCCTCGAATGGCAAGGCCGGAAGGCAGCTCTTGCTAGCAGTGAGAAAGAGCGTTTGAACATTTGGGTGTTGGAGGATTACAGGGCGCGTAAATGGGCTGAGACGAAGATTGTTATTGATATACCCTTGACATTCGTTAACAAATATCTGAGTTCCACTCCTTATGCAGTGAGGGGAACTCAAGTGATGTGGATTACTTACGACGAAGTCTATTACATTAAGCATTTGTCTTTGGATATTGAATCGGAAAAGGTTGAGTTGGGTACATCCTTGTCTACACAAAGGCGGACGATGTGGTTTGTCCATCAACCTTGTTTGCTGCAGTTTAGAGGAATGTGCCAGTGCCACGAAAATATTATAATGATTGGTGAAGATTTGTGTAGTAAATGTGGATTGGGATAACATGCAGATGTGATTTGTTTGATCAAATTCTATTTTAAAATATAATTAGTGAACTAGGTGGGCTAACTAGGTTACAGTATTTACGTATTTCTTCAAATAGCACTCTACATTGGGTAGTAACGTTCTTTTTGTATTACAGCTTTAAATTTGGAAATTTTAGTTTTTTATTGTGTTTTGAATAGTTAGTGTTGGAGCTTCTCGGTATAACTATAGATTGTGGACTCTTTCAACAAAAAAAAAAAAAAAAAAATAATAATAATAAAATAAAATAAATAAATAAAACTGTAGACTGTGGACGTAAAATTTCACTAAGTCCAATGATATCTCCCGTACATGATCTTTTTAAACTTGACAAACATATTATTATGTTTGTCAAGGAATCCGACGTCGGATGGGGGAAGAAAATGTATTGCGTAATCTCAGGGAAATATTTGGTCCCATAATTGATGATTACATTATAGTGGTTTTCACTAATGGAGACGATCTTGAACAAAGTAATGAGACTTTGGAGGATTACTTGGCTCGTGATTGCACTCATCACCTCAAGGTAATTAATTTGCATCAATTTACTAACATTTATGGGAATTAATTAATCTGTTAATTGTTTCAGGAGGTGCTCCAAGTTTGCGGAAATAGGCATGTCCTGTTCGATAACAGGACAAGAGATGAATCGAAGAAATACAAGCAAATGAATCAACTTTTTTTCTTGTAAAACCTGTTCTTGATAAAAATGGTGGACAGCCTTATACCATCGACTTATTTGTTCAGTTCAAGGTGATCGATTAATTTCTTTAATTTAATTTAATTATTATATACAATCAAGAAATTTATAACAGGAACTTGAAAAGCAATATTATTGTTTTATGATAATGTAGGTTGAATTAAAGGCCACCCGATTGATGGAACCGGAATTAGCAGAATTGCGAGATGCTCACATGAGATCGGAGGGGAAAATTTGCGAGTTAAGTGAGACTAGTCAAGTTTTGGAGTAGCGTTTGGCAAAACTAGAAGATGCTCACTTGAAATTAGAGAAAAGGATAGATGATTTGGAGAAGCAAATTTGACTGTGGGAGGTTTTGTTAGATGGATGTCATTTGAGTGACCACTGACCAGACTTCATTTTTGGAGTCTCATTAATAGATCTCCTTAGAAGAACTGGAGTTGTGCTGTCAACTTGCCCAATACTTCCTTTTATTTGATATAATAATAGCGTGTTTGATTGTATTTGTTTTTCATGAAAAATGTCAAATTCTTAGAAAATTTTCTAACTTTATGCGTTTGATTGACAAATAGAAGTGAAATTTAAATTCCATAGTACACAAATAGAAGTGAAATTTAAATTCCATAGTACAATCTTTCTAAGTGTACTTTTATTGGAAAACAATTCCCACCTTCCCTGAGTAAAATATTTTGTGTGAAAGATGGAAAATATTATCAAACGAAGCCTAAATGAATTTTTTATGGCCAATAAATTAATGTTAATTTTCATCTCACGTCGGTATTATTGTACCCCGACTGATTTGGAAGTGGTCAAGGGTCAATAAAGACTACCACTGTAGCTAGGTGAGTGCAAAATCTGGACCCATGAGGGCTTATAGTTAGGAGGGCATCAAAATATTTATTATATATTATTATACTCATTTTATTTTATTCATTCTTTTTTTTTTTCTTTTGGATGAAATAGTCGTTTTCATAATAATATATATATATATATATATATGCTCGAACATGATAATAATTATTTGGTATATAAATTTAATAAGTGAATATATTCTAGGACACTCATTCCAGATATTTTTTTTCCTTATTGTAGTCAATCTAGTACTTTTATTCTATCCTGGATAACAGGATAGTTAATATGGAAAATTGTTAACTGTACGTATTTAGGGTTCTCCTACATATATAAAATAATAATCTAACAATAATATATAACCTTAAAGAGTAATTAGCTGCCAATGCTACGTGAATTAATCTCTCCAGGCACCTCACACAGGCCAAGGAAAAAGATCAGACGCCAAATTTTACTACCAGACGGGTTAATTTGGGAGATAACAAGTTGGTTACCAGTTAAATCATCATTGAGATTTAGATGCGTTAGCAAATCATGGTTGTCGTTGATCCAAAACCCCAATTTCGTTAATCTCCATATGGGTTGAGCTTGTCATATTGGCTTGTAGATGTGGGATAAAGTTCTTGACATATAGGCATGGACTGTTGTTGGAGATAAACTACAAAACTAGAGCTTATGTGTTAAGGAATCCGACCCTATCACATTTCATTATTGAAGAAATACGTCCCTGACCCGAATCACGTGGTGAACTATCAAGATATTGAGATTCAGAAAAATTTATCATACAAGGAAACCCCTATACGCATTTTAGAGAAGAAAGTTCATGTCTTGAGAAATCGAGAGATTCCATTTGTCAAAGTCCAGTGGGGTAGAGATGAGAGTAATGAGTTCACTTGGGAAAAAGAGCAAGAGATCCGTGAGAAATACCCTGACTTCATAGACCAAGTAAGTTAAATTTCAAGGGTGAAATTTATTTTAACGGGATAAGGTTGTAGTGACCGGAAAATTTTAAAAATTTTAAACTTTACATTTTCGAATTTTTAGTCACGTCACTATCAAAATTTATCGAATTTAATTCTTAAACTTAATTTAATTTATTCATAATAAATATTTATCTTAATTAAGAAATTTCAATTGATTTAATTAATTACCATTTAATTAACCATTTAAGTAAGTTAAGCATAATTCTCATTTTTACAAAATTTTCTTTTATTCAATTTACAATTTCTACAAAACTTAGTTAATTAGTACTTTAATCAACCTCTTAGTTCTTAATCCAAAATCATTATAATTAAACCATTGATTATGACTTTTCCCTCTTTTACTAACCCTAATTCAAACCCCCCAACCCAATACAACCCTATGCCAAAATAACTTGTATAAATTCCCCCAACTTCACTCTCCCAGCTCAACCTAGCAGCCACCAAAGTGAAGGTCTACTCCTCTCTTTCATTCCCCCCTCCCCCAAAAAACCGTCCCTTCTCCCCTACTTTGTGCCTGAAAGATGTTACAAGCGCACACACACACACACACACACACACACACACACACCCCCACCACCACCACCACCTTCACACAACATACACTTTCATACAGACACAACACACAAGTAGCCAACAAATTTCTCCTTCACATAAAGACACTGCCTCTTCACCAAAAAAATGAAAGATATATACACTTTCGTCACATATCTACACATACATATGCACACAAACAAACTGCTCTTCTTGCCAAGGACACACAGACACAAAATTTTTGATTTTGTGTATGACATTGGTGGGATGAAGCCAATGCCACCACCACCGTGCACCACCGCCGACCACCGACCGCCACTGCCTTTCAACACACACACACATTATACAAAATTTTCTCATTTGAAGCATTTCATCGACATAGTGGTTGACAAGAAGAGAAATGGGACCATTGGCACTCGTACCGTGCACCACCACCACTGACGGCTGCCCCCGCGGTCGCCAAAACCACCACCACTTTTCAGCCCAAAAACTCTACTTTTCAACTCACAACACATCTAGATTCCTAATCCAAGCGTCTAACTCCACTCCTAGGCAACATAAACCGAAGATTGTTTCAGATTTTTGGGATTAACTCGACCAAACCCCCCTCGATTTTTCCCCTCCTCCCACAGTGTTCGAATCCCCATAATCGCATTATGTCCGAGGGCGTCACGCTGCGGCCGAGCGCCGTGTCCCGCGCGACTTCGCCAGCGCGAGATCCAGTGGCCCTTCCCCCGGTTTCGCTGCTTCTCTCCCCCATGTCCTCTGTCGATCAAATGAGATGGGGACTATGGAGTAATATTAAGTAGTTTTAATATTTAAGATTTTAACTCCAAAGTTCTATCTTGTGTCATTTAAGCCCTAAACTTTCTATTTAGTTTAAATGAGCATAAAACTTCTGATTACGTCACTTTTGGCCCTCATACTTTTGATCCCTTTCGAATGGGCCCAAAAACTTATGTTTTATTCATTTTAACCTATAAACTTTTATTTTCAATTATTTTAGTCCTTTATTTTGATGATGCTTTCAAGTTAATTTTAAGAGTTTATGCGATTTTAGTTTTAGTTTATGTTTAACTTTATTCATTTAAACCCATAAATTAGTTTATACTTATTTTTTTATTTAAAGCCCACTTTTATTAAATATGATATTTAATGACTTTAACTATTTAAGTTTTAATTTTTTGGATTTATTGAATTTTTAAGGATTTCTAAATTAGTTTAAATAAGTTCATTTAACTTTATGCTTAAATTTTGGTTAATTCTTGATTTTCTAGTTTTCCTTAACTTTTGGGTATTAATCACATTAGGCACAACACTTTAAGCATTTTATACAATTATTTTATTATAAATAATTTATTTTATAAAATAACTCATTTTAGCAAAAATCATAATTTGAGTTTCATATTCTTTTATAGGCGAGGAGTGAAGAATAAGTGAGTAAGCCCTGCCTATTAGCTCGACTCGGTGAAATTTTCAGGTAGACTCTTTTCTAAGATATTTTCTCAAAAATAACGCTAATATTAATTGATAGTTCTATGGATTGCATATGAATATGTGACTTATGTTCTTATATGTTATTTGCATGAACTTAATTGCTTTATGCTTGAGACGAGACGAGATGAGACTTTTGTATATGCTTTATTACTATGCACAGATTTTGCATGCATGCTATGATGTTACTATGCGCGCTAGTATTTATATGCCTTCGGGCATAAGACGAGAGTCGAAAACCTGCATTTACCATACGATGCTTGTTTTCGAGTAGAGACTTATGAGAAATGATTTGCATGTTTATATGTATGTTTATAGTATAAATTAGTTAATATTGCGCTGAGTCTACTGAGTATTTCTATGAAATACTCACCCCTTTCAAAATTCACATTTTGCAGACTGGGAGTCAGAGAAGACGCCTTGAGCAATGGTGGCTTCCAAAATAAATTAAATTAGCCTTATTTTGAGCGATTCAAACTTTGTTTAAGTACTTGGAAACTTTGATTTTAATTTATTCAAACTTGGTCTAAGTACTTGGAGAACGTTTGATGTCGTGTGAAACAGTTGGTTATCACCGACGAATTAGCTTTTGTATTATCACTTTTGAATCAAGATATTTTCCGCATTTTATTCACTCTTGATTCATTTTGATTTATTTTATTTAAAAAAGAAGAGAGAAAAATTTAATGACGTCCTCGGCACCCAGAACTCGGGGCGTCACAATCTTATTATAACCCTAGTTGAAAATATTGCAATTTAATTTTCAATAATGAGTTTAAATGGTAAAGAGTACCCATTATCGAGATAAACTTCTGAATTCAAGGCTATACTAAATTTATTAATGCCCATTCCCTAAGCTCCCCATTTGTATAAAATAAGAATAATGCTATTAATAATAATAATGCAATGTCCACTCTTCAACTTGTAAACTAACTAGCTATAAATCCAAAAGTCACATCCACCATTTTTTCATAAAGTATTTATTTAACCTATAAAAAGTTTAAGTTTTTGCTAGTACGTAAAAAAATGGTAATATGCAAAATATATTTTACAACTACGAACATCATTGAAGCTATTGTATGGAAATCATCATATATTTTATAAATCATTTGGTCGGCGCAAAATCATAATATATAAAATCTATTTTACAGCTATGAATATCATCCATATCACTACAAATAAACTACATATATATATATATAAAATGTAGCGTACTAAAGATATTTGACAATTACGAATATATAATTCAAATTACTATAAATAGGAACCCTAGTACATGTATCATACCAAAAAAAAAAGGAGCAACATATTATGATACAATTAGTCAAATTTTTTGTTATACTATGCACGCAATAAATAAATAAATGAACAAATAAAGGCACAATTTTTACGGAAATAAATAAAAAAACGTAATGTCATTGGTTATCAATTAAAAAATTTCTTAAGTAGCAAAATAAATTATCATAGTTTTTTTAACTAAATAATTGCATTTTTTTTAAACATAAACATTTATAATTTTAAAAAATAAAAAAAAATGAAAAAGAAAGTCTATAAAGTACTAAAGTATCCAACCAATATTCTTTTATTATAGAATAATAATGGCCACAAAAAATTTCAAGTACCTTATAGAGTTATCATTAAAGGCATCTTCCATCTCATATGGGGGGTATGAGAGGAATGTGGATTTGAATGCATCCAATATGGAATGGAAATGTCTTAACATGATTAATAATAGCCAATTTAATGATGCAAATAAATTATAAAAATGAAAGCATAAAGAGGATGTAAATAGTTTTCAATAAAAAATAAAATAAAATTCTAATTGCACCCGTCCCTCCCCTAATATCGTTTTCTTCCCGTACATCTCCTTTGTGTATATAACCATAGATATTTTTGCAGCCAACCCCTTAAATTTCAAGGAAATGGAACGTATTTCATTGGAAAATATTAACTTGAATTCTAATTTTTTTCACTCAGTATTAATTGCAACTTTCCCAATTCTAAAAATAAAGAAAATATAAAATAAATACAAATCTGATTAAGCAACTAAAAAATAATTGACCAAAAAAACTGGTTGGCTACATTTAATATGCTAATTTACTTGTCATATATATGCATCGTTAAATGTCATTTTAAAACTGATTGACAACAATTAAATTGAAGACAAATTCATTGGAAACTAATTAATAACGTATATTTTCAGTTAGTTTCCATGAAATAAAATACAAAGATGAACATAAACGGTTTTGGTTAGTTCTCCAACAAAAAAATTATAAACACAAAAGAATAGCCCTAAATTTTTCTAAAATACAAATAATAACTTTTTTCAAAACAAAATAGTTATGTTATTGAAACAAAATAGTTATATATATCTATATATATATATCTAAATCAAGAGTAGTCTAAACAAGTTTTCCTGCCCAAATTGCTGATGTCATGATTGATGTCATATTTTTATTTTTTATTATTTTATTTTATTCTTTTCTATTTTAAAATGGTTAATTTGTGCAATCTAACCCTAAAGTTTCATCCTATTGTGTATTCAAATCTCACATTTTTTTACGTGATCTAATTTTTTTACTTAAAAAGACAATAGTACGATCTAATTCTCATTAACTTAAAATCTATAGCTATATTATATTATCTATATATCTATATATCTATATATATCTAAATTAAGAGTAGTCTTAACAAGTTTTCCCGCCCAAATCGCTGACGTGGTTGATGTCATATTTTGTTTTTTATTATTTTATTTTATTCTTTTCTATTTTAAAATGACTAATTTGTGCAATTTAACCCTAAAATTAGAATTACAGTAATGTGAAAATAGATATGCATTAGTGAATATCATATTATTTTAAAAAAGTAAACAATATGAAAGTTTATACGTGTTTTTTTCGTTTTGCAATTGAAAATTTATAAGTTTGTTTTTCTTTTCTTTTCTTTTTTTTTTTTTTGTAAAGTAAAATTTTTTAAAGTTATGTTAACCAAATAATAGTGTAAATAAAGAGACAGAGAATACCTGAATAATAATATAAATAATGGGTTTACATTAGTGAAAATGTATAAGGGCTATTAGTCGACTAATGCATTATTATTCTTCTAATAATGCATTATTAATGGGGTGAAAATAGATATGCATTAGTGAAAACGCATATCAATTTGTTTGATACGCATTAGTGAAAATTCATATCTATTTAATATAAAATTTTATTAGTTACCGAACCACATCTCCAGCTAACACTTGGTTCAAGAGACGAATGATGAGTGCAACAAATAATCGTTTGGTTGTGATGGATGTGGATTTGTCAGGCATTCTTCCTCCAATATCTGAAGAATTGTTAAGCTTGTGACGGATTGAAGGATGCATCTGAATTACTTCAATAATTGATGCTTATATAAATTACCCTTTTTTTACATGTTTTGAGTTCATTTTCAATACGTCGATGGAGAAACCGTGGTTTAAAACCGAACCGAAAAATTAGGTTTGGTTTGATTTATAAAAAATTAAATAGTTTGATTTGGTTTATAATTTCTCCAAACCAAATCCGATGGTTTGGTTTAAAAATAAATCAAAAATGGTTCGAATCCAACCGTGTTCACCCCTAGGAGATGAGATGAGATGAGATAGTTTAGTATTTGCACCATTTTTGTGCAAATATTGAACGAAAATGGGGAAATAGGTTAGAAATGCTTTTAATATATTCACTTATTCTCCTTATAGATAAAGTAATATATATTTTTAAATCCTGCCAACCCAAAGCATGCTTTGTGTTTTTTATCGCACTGGGTTGGGTGGAGTTTTACAATAATATTTTTTTAAATCAACTTGGCACAATGTTGGGTGCTATTGATCCAAATTTGAAGGATAAGGACGAAAGAGCAAATAAATGTAAAAGGTCAGATATGTTCTTTAAAATCTACTCTAAAATATACTAATTAACAAAATAATTGGTAAATGGATGATCGATACATATATACAAATAATTGCAACTCTAAATGATGAGTAATTTAGGAAAAATGATATCAGTTTATAGAATTTTGTTGGACTTGACTTTTTTTGTTATGTGCCCTGTATTTTTTTTTTTTAATAAGAAGAAGACAACTCATACACATAATACAGGTGCACCGCATGCCATCAATAAAACCATGATAATTGATATTGTATGTTTAACTATTATAAATAAATAAAATTTTTCTAACTTCAGTTTCTTGTATATTTTTTACATTCTATTATGAAATAAAATTACAAATGAATTTTCTAATATTAAGATTCTTATTATTATTCTTTCAAAAAAAAAAAAAGATTATTATTATTATTTTTTTGGTTGTAACATTTATTTATGAATACCGAATTTTACTATTTACTATTAAATAAATACTTTTGAATTACCTTTTTTTGCACATCACATGGGTGATGTAGTAGCATTATCATAAATTATTTTTATGCTTTATAAATCATATATATATATATATTTTTGAAAGTAAAGTAACGATTTCATTAAACTCAACCATCCCCAAAACGGGATACCAAGATAAACGGCATGCAATCCACCCAATGCTTCTCACCTACATTGTGCAAGGCAAAGGAAGCCATTTGGTGTGCCAGTCCATTACTAGATCTAGGAATAAAACTAATAACACAACAATGTAAAACATCACATAAAGCAATAATATCAAAGAGAACTAAAGCATCTTCTTCAGAGCCACAAAACAAAATAAGTCGTTTCACCACCAATTGAGCATCGATACGTGCCTCCTCCAATTGAAAGCCCCACTGCCACGCCAGCTTCAACCCGTGTCGAAGGCCTAAAGCCTCCGCCACTGACACTCCACACTCCTCCTCTAAATGGAACGCAAACGCCCTCAATACTACTCCTTGTTGATCACAAATAATAATTCCCAAAACAATTCGTCTAGTGATCATAGCCGCATCAGTGAAGAGCCTCACACCACTAGGGCAAGTTCATCTCCCATGCCATCTACACACCTCATCAAACGCCCTTTTCCCATGTTGAACCAGCCCCAAACTTTGCATGGCCGGCCTGCCTTGATATTGACGTAGGAAAGAAAACGCAAAGTCCGCCACCTCCCCTGGCGCTCGAAACAAACCATTATGGAAAACCCTATTTCTTTCATCTAATTGCGCAATCTAACCCTAACATTTGAAATTTAGTGATTTTAACCCTAAGTCTCACCTTTTTTGTGCGACCTAATCTTTTTAACTTAAAAAAATATAATATCCTTAAGTTCTAATTTAACTAAAAATTAGTAAATAAAAACAGATTAAAAAAACATAATTTGGTTGTGTTAAAAAAATTGATTTGAGAATTTAGGGACGGTAAATGGGGTGGATTAATCTACTTCATAATCCTTCTAGAGTATGATAGTGCGGACAGAATTGATATGGGGGTCGGGTAATGTAGATAGGCTTTTCAAAGGGTCTATCAATCATTTATTATATTTTTTCAGTTGTTTAAAATTTTTTCCTCATTTATATTACATTTTTAATAGTTTTAATTAAATGTATGGTTGTGAGTGGATCTGTATCGGGAATCTTGGTCTATCTCACTTCCCACATTTATAAATCAGAAAATGTTGCTCCATCAGCGCAGATCCCATTGCGTTCGACGCAAATCAAGTATCTTAGCAATTACTACTAGGAACTCAATAGTATTTCAATAAGAAATATTGAAATTTAAGATTTGTGAATATGAATTATTTATTTTTATTTATTTATTGCATATCAATTTTACTTTAACTAGAATTTGAGGGTATTGTTGTCTTTTCAAGTTGAAAAGATTATATTGCACAAAAAATGTGAGATTTGAGGTTACAATTGCCAAGTTTGAAAGGATGATGTTAGACTGCAGAATCAAATGAAAAGTTAGGGTTAGATTGCGCCAATTAGCCAATATGAAATTGCAAGATGAAGGAAAATTTCTCAATTATCACCCATACTTTAAGTGAGTAATTATAAACAGTGTTCTAAAAAGTTCTAAACGACATTTATTTAAAATTTAGACTGCAAGCTTCTCCACGCCTTACACTTTCTCACAGATTTATCACAATTTTATCACGCATTAGTGTGTTTAAACGTGTCTAAACTCAATACTTAGTTTCAACATTACGCTTTGTAGAATCCTAGTAACAAGAGATAAATGAACTATGAGATGTGTGTTTATATACACACACATATATATCAATTATATATTATAATAATTATATATATATATATATATCAATTACTTCACATATTATATTATATTATTACTATTATATGTGTATACATATTTTGACAGGATATAGCTTTTGGGGTGTTACCATCTCGAGAGTTAATTACCCAAAATGTCACTGTACTTTCAAAAAATTATTTTAAATGCTATTGTACTTTAAAACTTATCCGAAATGCCACTGTACTTCTAAAAAGTTATCTCAAATGTCATTGTACTTTAAAACTCACCCGATATGCCACTGAACTTGTGAAAGTGTTATCCCGTTTGTCACTTCTGTTAAAAAATGCAACTGACTTGATAACGTGGCTAACAGAATTTGCCACGTGGTATCTTGACTGTTATTTTTTTAACCGAGTGTTGACCGAGTGGCAAATAAGATAACATTTTCACAAGTTTAGTGGTATATAAGAAAAGTACTATAAAGTTTTTTATTACCATTGTATTTTATAAAACTTTCCTCATATGCCACTAAACTCGTAAAAATATTATCTCATTTGCCACTCCGTAAATACCCCATTAAAGATGCCACATGGTAAATTCCGTTAGCCTTATCATCAAGTCCGTTACATTTTTAACAGGGGTGGTAAACAAGATAACACTTTCACAAGTTTAGTGGCATATTATGTGAGTTTTAAAGTACAATGATATTTGAAATAACTTTTTAAAGGTACAATGATATTTTGATAAGTTTTAAAGTGTAATGACTTTTGAGATAACTTTTTGAAAGTACAGTGACATTTCGAGTAATTAACAGTAAAACTAGCACCACAGCCCCTAGACGTATCGATGACATCAAGATGAGAAGTACTAAGTTTCGGGTTGACTCAACTTGCTCCTTCGTCACTCCTATTGCTGCGGTTGCGTCTTTGGTGTGTACCTCTGTTCAAAATTTTGGGTTTCCCTCAGTTATTAGGATATATCAATTACATTTAACTACCCTTTGAAGGATAAAACAAAAACGTTAAATTAATGATTAATTTTATAGGAGAGAGACCAAAGTAATTACTATATCTAATTTAGGTAAGGTATAACGTCTAACGGAATTTGCATCCTGACCTCCCGCGTGTTTCTTCCTTGGATTTGACTTGAGCACAACGTAACAATAGTGTTTAAGGAGAAAGAGGAATCTCTGTATTGTTCACTTCAGGGTGCCAATCGTGTTGCGTTGATTACTACAAGGTAATTCATCTTCTTCTGTTCATCACAGATTGATTCTAGAGTTATTTATGGGTAAGATGATTCCACAGAAGGACATAATAATATCACACGTCCAGTTTTCGCTCCTCTTCTTCTAGCTCCTAGGAATTCAGTCTCCTCTTTTTCATTCGACATGGTCTTACGCACCAGGTTTTTCTGTCAATTTCCGTCTTGAAATTTGGTTGTGGTTGTTTATGATTTTATCCTTGCCTGTGAGAACCAGCCGCTGCTCATGTCTTCGGTGAAAAACAGTCCGTAGTCGTTTTAACAAGAAAGGTGTAGTCTTGTATTTAGTGCACTTCAAAAAATCTGGTCTTAGTTGAATTATCTTTTTCATTTGAAATGTAGTTCACAATTGATATTGGATTGTTGAATGGAAATATAGGATGAGCTTGGATCAAAGGTTTGAGATGATAAGGGGTATTGGTGAAGAATGTGTACAAGAGGATGAACTGCAAAGACTTTTAGAAAACAAGCCACAGCCCATTTGCTATGATGGGTTTGAACCATCTGGCATGATGCACACTGCTAAGGTCTCTTTACTCATTTTCTCTTTTATTCTGGCAGAAATATTTTTAGTTTTACGACGAATATGGTGAACTTGATTAGGTGCCCCAATATTTAGTCTTTTGCTTTTCTAGAACTAGAATGAGAAAAGATTTAAGAATGGAATTTGGGGATTTTTCTGTACTGATTCAATTCTGAGGAATTACTGTGCATCAGTATATAAACATCTTGTAAGAATGTTCCAGAATCAGTAAAATAAACAATTTAGTAAAATACAAAATAAATTCTATGAGAAAATATCTTCATAACGGAATTATGGTGAGTCACCAAGGAATCTGCTGTGCATAGTACTCTGCCAGGCTCTAAGGTTGTTTATCAGATAATGCTGAAATTGCCTTATAATCAAAAGCGTGGTTCTGCCTCTATAAGGTGCTAATTACTGAATAGCAACTTTCCCTTTGGCCAAATGCTGAACTATTTCAACTCCCCGTCCCTCCCGGGGCGGTAAGCTGGAGGGTATTTGATACACTCCACGCATATGTTTTAGAAATATGACAGTGATTTGGTTAGGAGATATGCAGTCTGATCTGAGGATGGAATGTACCTGATGTCTAAGTTTCCACTTAATACCTTGTCTCTAATAAAATGCACATCTAATTCAATGTGTTTGGTTCTTGCATGAAAAACTGGATTAGAGGTCAGCGCATAGGCACTTTGATTGTCACACCATAAACTTGGCCCTGAATGCTATATTTTCAGTTCTTGAAACATGGATTGGAGCTAGCTAATTTCTGAGGTGGCATGGGCAAGTGATCTGTTATTCAGCTTCAGTGCCTGATCTTGCTACCGCATTTTGTTTCTTTGAAGACCAAGCAACCAGACTGTTTCCTATGTAAGCACAGTATCCAGCTGTCATTTGGACATGAGGCCCAATCAGCATCAGCATAGGCCGATATACTTAATTCATCATCTTTCTGAATTAATAGTCCCTGATTTAAGGTTCCTCTTAGGTATCTAAACATCCTTAGGAGATTGCAAAAATTGGCTGAGTTCGTCAACAGCAAAGATAATGTCCGAACTGGTGTATGCCAAGTATTGTTGTCCACCTATTGCACTCCTATAGATAGTTGGATCTGGTAATAATTTTCCTTCAGACTTTGACAAGGTTTTACCAACTGCCATTGGAGTATTTGCTGGATTCAACTTCTCATTTGCAAACCTTTTCAGCAATTCAGTCATGTACTGTGTTTGTGTGAGATAGATGCCCTTTTCATTTCTGTACACCTCAATCCCAAGAAATTGATGTAACACTCCAATATCCTTCAAGGAGAATTTCACATTCAACTTGTCAATGAATTGTTGTATTCTTCTATTGTTGTTACCAGTTATTATAATACCATCCACATACACCGAGGTGAAAATACAATCACTTTCACAGAACCACAGAAAGAGAGAATTATCTATTGTAGATTGAATGAAAACCCATTCCTGAAGTACTACCTTGAGGCTATCATACCAAGCCCTGGGGGCTTGCCTCAATCCATACAAAGCCTTTTCCAGTTTGCACACAAAGTTGGGTCTGTTTTCATCAATAAAGCCTTCCAGGTTGACTCATATACACTTCCTCATTCAATTTCCCATTGAGGAAGGCATTGTTGATGTCCACTCGTCTAATGATCCAATCCTTAGACACAGCTATTCTAAGTATCACTCTAAGTGTTGCTGATTTTAGAACTGGACTGAAGGTTTCCTTGAAATCTATGCCTGGAGTTTGTAAGAATCCCTTAGCAACAAGCCTTGACTTGAACCTTTCTACTTCCCCTCTGAATTATATTTCTCTCTAAACACCCACTTGGTACTTATAATTTTATAATAACTAGCTAGTGAGGGACCAATTTCCAAGTGTGGTTTTTCTCTTCTACCATAGCCTTTTCCCGGTACACATTTTTAAAAGCATCAGAAACAGATGATGGTTTTGGAATGCTTTCTAAAGCTGCTGATTCTCCTAAGTTCAGTTCTCCAACATACACCTTTGGTTTGAAAATACTATGCTTAGTTGTAGTCATCATAGGGTGAGTGTTATGAGGCATTCTAACTTCATTGTTTTCAACTTCATCTTCACCAACTTTAGTGTTTTCATTTTAATGTTATCTGTCAGCTCATTTCTAGTATCAATGTATCAAAAATAATGACATTATTCTCATTTAAGTGATTGATCTCACCTGAAGAAGATGCCTCTGCCTGAATGATGATGATTTTCTGAATCTGGAAAGGTAGAGAGAGTGGAATCAATTGGAAGATTATAGATGATCACATTAGATGTGTTTGACTCTGTTGAGGACCTCCTATTTAGAAAATCAGTTGCAAAAGGAAAGTTTTGTTCATCAAAAACCACATGTCTTGAAATATAAATCTTCCCAGCAGATCTAAGGCACTAAAATCCTTTATGAGAACCACTATAGCCCAAGAACACACATATGCTTGAATGGAACCCAAATTCATGCCTTTGGTAGGGTAACAGCAACATCCAAAAGTCTTAAGAGGTTGTGGTCCATTGGTTTGTTGTCTAGAGTCTCAAATGGAGTTTTCATTTTGAGTACGGGTGTAGGTAATCTATTTATAATATAGGTGGCTGATAAAAAGGTTTCCCACCAACAGTGTAAAGGCATACTAGCTTGTGCCAAAAGAGTCAACCCCATATCTGTGATGTGCCTATGTTTCCTTTCTGCTTTCCCATTTTGAGCAGAAGTATATGGGCAGGTCACTCTAAATTCAATGCCACATTCGTCAGCTTGATTTTGAAGTGGTCTAAACTATTCTCCCCAATCACACTGCGCAATTTTTATTTTTCTTTCAAATTAATTTTCAACCAGATTCTTAAATTGAATAAAGGTGCTTAGTACCTCTGATTTAGCTCTTAGTGGGAAGGTCCAAGTGTACCTAATGTGGTCATCAAGGAAAATAATGTAGTACTTGAACCCACTGGTGGATGAAACAGGAGCAGGTCCCCAAACATCAGTGTGTATCATATCAAGAGGAAATTTAGCATGAGATTCTGAAAGTGTAAAAGGCAAGGAATGTGATTTACCAAGTTGTCAAGCTTCACATAGAACATTAATTTTATTGAACTTGAGAAATTTATTTCAAGTTTTGGAAACACTGACTAACACAAAGTGAGATGCATGACCTAATCTCCTGTACCAGGTTTTCCAGACTTGTTCAAGACTACTAGACTCAACATTAACAAGGAAACAAGTCGAATTTAGGCTAGACTTCTGCTGGGACTTGGCTGATTTGTTATTTGGAATGTCAATTTGATATAATCCCTCTCTAAGCTTCCCTTGTATCATGACCTTCCCCGTGTGAGCGTCCTTCACAAAACTAGAATTAGCATGAAATTCCATGAACACATTATTATCAGCTGTGAGCTTGGCAACACTTACAAGATTTTTCTTAATGCTAGGCACAACAAGCAGATTTTTAATGCTAATACTTCTGCAGTCAGGTATATCAATACTAGCAGACCCAATGTGAGAAATTTTTAGTGCCTTACCATCACCAACCAGCAGTTTGTTCTTACCAGAATATTCAGTGGCCTTCTGTAGATTGTCCTTGCCATCAGTCACATGGTGACTAGCACCAGAATCTGCATACCATGATGGATCTGCAACAGTGTTTGATGTGGCAACATAGGATGAAGAATTGGCTTCTTGATTTCCCTTTGATCCATCATACTTTTCATCATATCTGAAAAGGCAATCCACGGCTGTATGGTTGGGCCTTCCACAAATTTGACATGGGTCTTTCTTCTTCTCTCTGTAGTTGTTCTGAGCGTAATTTCTATTTTGGTAGTCGTTTCTACCTCTTCCTTCGCCTCTGTTGTAATTTCCTCTATTTGATAAGAATCTTCCACCATGATGATTTCCAAAGTTGTCATCTGCACAACATTGGCCTGAGTCTATTGGGTGAGATTGATGGAAGCAATTCCATTCTTCACCGAGTTCAGATATTCAAGACGGCTCTCATAAGTCATTAAGATAGATTGTAGCAGTTGCCAAGTAATAGTTTCAGGGCTAGCAATTTGCACAACTATGGGAGTATAGTCATCATCAAGCTCAAACAACACTTGAGTAATCAGATCTGCTACTGGAACTGCCTTTCCAGCTATTTCAAGATTATCAGCTAACCCCTTAACAGTATTGAGATATTGATCAATTGTCATGTTACCTTTTCTTGTTCTCTGGAATTCACTGGTGAGAAAAAACAACCCTTGATTTGTTGAGCACTCTATAGCTTTCCTCAATCGATTGCCATAGCTTCCCAGAGGTTGGAGCTCCTATCACCTTCATGGTGATCTCCAGTGTCATACTTGAGTATAACCAACCCAGTAGTAGTTGGTCTACTGAAACCTATTTCTGAAAATCTGGATTCTGTATCTTCTTAACAGTTCCAGTCTGATTTTCACCTTGCTGACCAGTTTGATTTCCAGCTTTACCGGTTGTTTGCGCGGTGAGAAATTCTGGGGGACACAGCTTTGTACCCAGTATGAATCCTTCAAGATTATGCCCTTTTATTATAGGCATAATCAGATTCTTCCACAACACATAGTTTTCCTTGTCAAGCTTGACCGCAGGAAACTGAGCGAGGTTCATTCCAAGAGATGGAAAATTTGCAGCAGTGGGAGGTTGAATCGTAACATTGGTGGAGCTGTTTGAGTCGGAATTAGTGGCGGCGTTAGCCATAGAGCTCTGATACCATGAAAAGATTCAAGAATGGAATTTGGGAAATTTTCTGTATTGATTCAATTATGAGGGATTACTAAACATGAGTATATATACATCTTGCAAGGATGTTCCAGAATCAGTAAAACAAACAATTTAGTAAAATACAAAATAAATTCTATGGGAAAATATCTTCATAACCGAATTGAGGTGAGTCACCAAGGAATCTGCTGCCAGGCTCTGAGGTTATTTGTAAGTGTGATGAATATTATATGAGTCCTTCTAAGTTAGGAAACATGTAATTAGGAATTGTGTGTATATTCCCACCTATTGTATAGTTCCCTTAGATAGGCTTAGTAATGTATAAATAGTGATACCTAGATGGATAAGAAATACAACAACATAATTTCTCTTCTTGCTCTATACTAATTACATGGTATTAGAGACATAAAATTTTATGGGTCTAAAATTTGGAGTGTTTGGGTGCCGGAGAGGGGCTGCCGGAACAGTGTTCACCGGCACTGGAGCATCTCCAGTCGACACCGCCACTCAGAGGAGGAGCGCCTGCCGCCGATCTACCGTCTGCCAGAATTTCGTCGTCAGAAGCCGCGCGTGTGAGCCACACGCTCCGTCAACGTCACCTGCTATAGTTTCTTCCGTCAGCGCGTGGGGACAAGTGAGCCTGCCGTCTTCGTCCAGCCATCTTGTGCTAGGGTCGCAGTAACCTGCCTAGTCTGTTCCTAATAAGATCCAGGCGATTTGGAGCTGTTTTGAATTTTTTATTAATGATGTTCTTCCATTTGATAAAGTGTTGGTTTTGTGAGTCTTTGAATTCTGATTTGTGTGGATTGTTCCTTTGATAAAACATGTCTGAAATGGAGGCTGTGAATGTCACGGATGTGGTTCCTATTATGTCAAAAATCACGGACCACAAACTTGACGGTACAAATTATCTGGATTGGAGACAGACCATTGAACTATATTTGCTGAGTATTTCCATGGATCGACATTTGACGGATGATCCTCCTAAAGAGGAAAACACTAGGCTGACATGGATGAGAGAGCCTGCTCGTTTGTTTGTCCAAATACGCAACTCCATTGATAGTGAGGTAGTTGGTATGGTGACTCACTGTCGAACTGTTAAAGCTTGGATGGAGTACTTAGATATTTTGTACTCTGGGAAGGAGAATATCTCTCGTATTTATGATGTGTGTAAAGCTTTTTATAGGGCAGATAAGGGTGATAGGACTATCACCAAGTATTTCATGGATTTCAAGAAGACCTACAAAGAACTAAATATGCTGCTTCCTTTCAGCACAGACGTGACTGTACAGCAAACTCAGCGAGAAAAGAAGGCTGTTATGAGTTTCTTGCCTGGTCTTCCATCTGAGTATGAGACAGCTAAGTCACAGATTCTCTCAGGGTCAGAGATTTCCTCTCTTCAGGAAGCTTTTAATAGGGTTCTTCGTACAGAAAGCTCACCACCAGTTCAACTTGCTCAGCCTAATAGTGCTCTTGTGAGTCGTGGTAGCACGTTTGTACCTGGAAAACAACAATACATACATAGAGGTAATAAAAGCTTGGGTTCTAACAGTACTGGCATTCGTGGACAGGAGGCAGAGGAAGTGATCTGTCACTATTGTCATCGACCAGATCATTTTAAACGTGACTGACGGGAGTTGAAGAGAGCTCAGTCTGTTCATGTTGCATCTACCACTGAGACCTCTGAGCAGTTTGTCACAATATCTGCAGAAGAGTATGCCCGACTGACTCAGCATTCATCACCTCAATCCAATTCCATTACTGCTATTGCCGAGTCAGGTAAACCCAAACATGTCTTGTTTCCTCTTCGTCAAAATGGGTCATTGATCTTGGTGCCACAGATCATATGACAGGTAATCCTAACCTTTTCTCTACCTTTCAGTCACAAAAGTCTTCCAATCCTATTACTTTAGCTGATGGTTCAACCTCTTATGCCATTGGATCTGGAACAATTAATCCTACATCCCACTTCCATTGTCATCTGTCCTTAGTTTACCTCAATTATCTTTTAATTTAATGTCTGTCAGTAAAATTACTCGTAATCTGAAGTGTTGTGTATCATTTTTCCCTGATTATTGTGTGTTCCAGGATCTTATGCCGAAGAGGATTATTGGTAAGGGACATGAGTTGGGAGGCCTCTACATCTTTGATACATAAGTACCAAAGCCCATAGCTTGTGCCGAAGTTGCCAATCCTTTTAAAGCACATTGTAGGTTGGGTCATCCATCTCTTCCAGTTCTCAAGAAACTTTGTCCACAGTTTTCCGCTGTGTCGTCTTTCAATTGTCAGTCTTGTCAGTTTGCTAAGCACTATTGGCTTAGTTCTAGTCCTAGAGTCAATAAACGAACTACTGCTCCTTTTGAATTAGTTCATTCTGATGTTTGGGGTCCATGTCCTGTAGTTTCTAAAACTGGGATTCGATATTTTGTTACTTTTGTTGATGACTATTCTCGAATGACATGGTTATATTTTATGAAAAACCGTTCTGAATTGTTTTCCCATTTTTCTACCTTTTGTGCTGAAATTCAAACTTAGTTTGGTGTGCCTGTACAAACATTGAGAGGTGATAATGCTAAAGAGTATTTATCAGAAAATTTCCAAAAATATATGATCCAAAATGGTATCCTTTATCAAACATCTTGTGTGGCCACACCATCTCAAAATGGTGTGTCTGAAAGAAAGAATTGATATCTTCTTGAAACTGCCAGAGCTTTGTTATTTCATATGCAGGTTCCCAAACATTTCTGGGCTGATGCTGCTTCTACAGCTTGTTCCCTAATCAATAGAATGCCCTCTTCTGTTTTGTCTGGTGAGATTCCTTTTTCTGTTCTCTTTCCTCGTAAATCATTGTTTCCCATTGAAGCTAAGATTTTTGGTTGTACTTTCTTTGTTAGAGATGTCCGACCCCATGCTACAAAACTGGATCCTAAATCTTTGAAATGTGTCTTTCTGGGATACTCTCGTGTCCAAAAGGGATATAGATGCTATTGTCCTAGTCTTAACAGGTACCTTGTGTCAGCTGATATGATCTTTTGGGAGCATACATCGTTTTCTTCATCTACAGAGTCTATTCCTCATGGAGAGGATGACGATTTCCTTATCTATACCGTTACCTCTTTTTTAGATCCTCCTCTATCAGTTTCTACTAGACCTGACATAACACAGACTTACACTCGCAAGCCCCAACCCTCTAATCCAGCTCCTGAGCCTACTATTGCACGTGTTCTGGACTCTCCCAGTTCATGTCCTGATGAGCCAGTATCTTTGTCATCATATCTGTCTTCCAGTGATGATCTTCCTATTGCTCTTCGTCAAGGTAAATGTACATGCATCTACCCAGTCTCTTCTTTTGTGTCCTATAATCATCTGTCATCTTCGTCTTGTTCTTTTATTGCGTCTCTAGATTTTGTATCTGTTCCTAAAACTGTTTATGAAGCTCTAGCCCATTCTGGTTGGCGTAATGCTATGATTGAGAAGATGAATGCTTTGGATGATAATGGCACTTGGACATTGGAGGATTTTCCTGGAGGAAAACAGACTATTGGACGTAAATTAAATGGGCGTTTGCAGTGAAAGTTAATCCTAAAGGCTCTGTAGCTAGACTGAAAGCCCGCCTTGTTGCTATAGGATATGCTCAGACATATGGAGTAGACTATTTTGATACTTTTTCGCTTGTTGCTAAGCTTACTTCTATCAGATTATTCATTTCTATGGCAGCCACACATCATTGGCCTCTACATCAATTGGATATTAAGAACGCTTTCCTTCATGGAGATCTTCACGAAGAAGTGTATATGGAGCAACCCCTAGTTTTGTTGCTCAGGAGGAGTATGGGAAAGTATGTCGCCTTCTTAAATCTTTATATGGCTTGAAACAGAGTCCTTGTGCATGGTTTGGCAAGTTCAGTCAGGCTATTGAAACGTTTGGCATGCACAAGAGTAAGTCTGATCACTCTATTTTCTACAGACACTCTGATAGTGACATCATTCTATTAGCTGTGTATGTAGATGATATTGTCATTACAGGTAGTGACTCTACAGGGATTTCATCCCTTAAATCCTTCCTTCATACTCAGTTTCATACCAAAGACTTGGGAATGCTAAGTTATTTCTTGGGTGTTGAAGTGACTAGAAACAAGAAAGGAATATTTTTGTCTCGGAAGAAGTATGTGCTTGACTTGCTATCTGAAACAGGAAAGTTGGGAGCCAAGCCATGTAGTACTCCAATGATTCCTGGTATGCAACTTACTAGAGATGGTGAGTCATTTGAAGACCCCAAAAGATATAGAAGACTGGTTGGAAAGCTGAATTACCTCACTATGACTCGTCTAGATATTGCCCACCCAGTTAGTGTTGTAAGCCAGTATATGGCATCTCCAACCATTGAACACTGGAAGGCCGTGGAACAAATTCTATGCTATTTAAAAGGAGCACCTGGACGTGGGATTTTGTATGCTAATCATGGTCACACGAGGATTGAATGTTTTAGATGCTGATTGGGCAGGGTCTAAGGAAGATAGAAGATCAACTTCAGGATACTGTGTTTTTGTTGATGGCAACTTGGTCTCACGGAAAAGCAAGAAACAGAATGTAGTTTCACGTTCAAGTGCTGAGTCTGAGTACAGGGCTATGGTGAAATCAGTTTGTGAAATCATGTGGATATATCAGCTACTCAGAGAAGTGGGTTGTGAGTCTCTATGCCAGCTAGGCTAGGATGTGACAACCAAGCTGCGCTCCACATTGCATCAAATCCGGTTTTTCATAAGCGAACTAAACATATTGAGATTGATTGTCACTTTGTTCGTGAGAAGATTCAGCAAGGCTTAATTTCTACATGCTATGTGAAAACTGGAGAATAGTTGGGAGATATCTTCACAAAAGCACTTATTGGAGTTAGAATTGATTATCTTTTTAACAAGTTGGACATGATCAACATCTATGTTCCGACTTGAGGGGGAGTGTGATGAATATTATAGGAGTCCTTCTAAGTTAGGAAACATGTAATTAGGGATTGTGTGTATATTCCTACCTATTGTATAGTTCCCTTAGATAGGCTGAGTAATGTGCATAAATAGAGATACCTAGATGAATAAGAAATACAACAACATAATTCTCTTCTTGCTCTATACTAATTACAATAGGATAATGCTGAAATTGCCTTAAAATCAAAAGTGTGTCTACCTCTATAAGGTGCTAATTACTGAATAGCAACTTTCCCTTTGGCCAAATGCTGAACTATTTCAATTGAATGAAACCTTTTAGGGGGAGGGGGCAAATTGTGTTTTTATTAGCTGCTTTTCGTAGACATTATCTTTGCTCAATATGCTGATTCTTGTGTGATATTCTATTCTTCTTTTAAACTCAAGTACAATGAATTGTCTTATGTATATCGCAATGAATTGTCTTATGTATACTTGCGCATTTAAAGTCATTACATCTTTTTTCTTATTTTTGTTGAAGTTTTTGGAATATTTTTTCTGCATCTTTTAATAATTTTACTTCAAATGATTTATACTTGGCATAAAATGACACTGTTTTGAGATAATCTCTTACTGAGGCTTCTTTGTTTGCTGTACAGAGAGTTATGAAAACGATTAAAGTTAAGAAACTGACTTCTTCTGGCTACAGAGTTAAGATTTGGATTGCAGATTGGTTAGCGGTGCTAAATAACAAAATGGGATCCGACTTGAAGAAAATCCAAGTTATAGGACACTATCTAATTGAGGTATGGAAAGCTGTAGGGTTGAATTTAGAAGGTGATAAAGTAGAATTTCTTTTGTCTTCTGAAGAGATCAAAAACAGGGCACACGAATACTGGCCTCTTGTATTGGACATTGCTACATGGAACAAGCTTGGTAGGATTCTATGGTATATATTTATTTACAGTACTCTAGTGATGTATGCATTTAGTTACAACATTCTTATAGAAAAGATGCAATTTCTAAATACAAGGCATTACATTTTTAAATTTTTTGGTCTAATTAGGTGCTGTGAAATAATGGGACGGTCTGAGCAAGAGGAATTGTCAGCTGCCCAGGTTTTCTATGTGCGCATGCAGTGTGCCGATATATTTTTTCTTGAGGTGACTTTTTCCTTAAGCAATGACCATTTATGGAAATGCTTTACTACTTGGATGAATTTGCCGGCATATTTCAATCTTTACTTTACTACTTGGATCAATTTGTTGGCATATTTCAATCTTCAAATGAACACTTCGAAGACTACATATTTGACTTTACATGGCAATTAGTTACCATATTAGCCCATAATTGCCATATTAAGACACCTTGACAAAATATTTTGTTGTTTGGAGTGGCAATTTATGAGTTCCTTCTAAAAGGTTTGTTTTTGTATTTTAGACTGCATTGAATTTTATTGCTTCTTAGAAGTGTTTTATATGCTGTTCTCACATGCAGTTAGAATTTCTTGGTTGACTCACTGTGTGATAGTATTATCATTAAGTATCATTGATATCTAACTACTACAATGTCTAGTATAAGTACAAAATCAGTTGTATCATGTTATCCTACCACACTCAATCAGATAACTCATTTTAGTATTGCATTTTTTGATCTATTTGTGCAGTTTGGAAAACTAGTATTTTAGACAAAAATTTATATTAAAATGTTCTACTAATGTGAATATTGGGTTTCACAACTTGGGATATCTTAACAGGCTAACATCTATCAGATGGGGGCATGTACCAATGTAAAGTGAATCTACTTGCTAGAGAGTAGTACTGTGATGACGTAAACAGAAAAAACAAGCTGATAATATTATCCCACCGTAGGCATAAACAGATATGCTCCCTGGTTTGAAGGAAGGTCAAGACAAGATGTCGAAGAGTGATCCGTCATCTTCTATCTACATGGACGATGAAGAGGTATGATCTCATTTAAGAAAGGAAACTGATCAATTATTTTTAGAACTTGTTGATTTTAGAACTTGTTGATTTGAGTGATTTCCCTGCATCTGAGTTCACTCTTTTATTATATTTTTAACGCTGTACATCTGTATTTCTAGTCTATTCTTTTAGTTGATGTGATAATAATACTGTCTCCACAAGATGAAATGAATGTGAAAATAAAGAAAGCATTCTGTCCTCCGAAGGTGGTAGAGAAGAATCCTTGCCTTGAGTATGTAAAGTACATTATCTTTCCATGGTTTAATGAGTTCAAGATTGAGAGAACTACTAATTGACAAGTGAATAACTTTGACTCTTAATTTCATGGTTTGAGAAACACACTTGAGGCCTGCCTTATAGTAACTTGAACAGAATACACCTCAAGGCACTGGTGGTATGTCAGTTTCTATAGGTGTATAACCAACCGTTGAGTGAGGCATAGGCCTCAAGGCTTGTGATGCATTTTCTAGACTTGTTTATGTTGATTTAATTGTGAGACTACAAAACATTAAGGATTAACCCATTTGATACTTCCAAAATATATAGCATGCCGTGCAATTTTCAAGCATGCTAAGTTTGTAGGATCCACGGAGACTACTGGTTTATCGACCACTCATTTCTAATTATTATATGCCTATTCACGTCTTGATAATTTTTTGAATTTTATTTTATATACATGATTCTTAGCCTCCAAAACCATCAAGGATTATGCCTTGCCTTATGAAAGAAAAATGTTATAATAATTGATAAGATGTTTTTATACATTGCTTGTGATCTCATGAGCTGTTGTCCATTTTCTGCTTTACCATTGTAGTTTTTTGCCTTGTAAATCTTTATTTTATATAATTTTTGTTGTTTCTTATTTTAGGACCTACAAGAGTTTTGAGGAACTCATATTTGATTATGAGTGTGGGGAATTGCATCCTGGAGACCTCAAACCTGCTCTAGCAAAAGCACCTAGCCGGATACTGCAGGTACTTAGCTTGATATAACCATGCCTAGCTAGCATATGCATTCGATTTTAAAATAGAATTTGGTCAAACTAATCACATCCACATATCTAATGGGGCCTGCTTGTAATGCACAAAATCTCAACCACTCATTACCAAAAAATCTATTTCAAATCAGGAAGAGTTTACTAACAGGGAGTCTTCATCAATTATTTTATATATAGTGGGATTCAATTCACACATACAATTACAAACTGCTTGAGCATGTTCTACTCACCCAAATCTTGTCATTATATGGTTTCGGTCCTTTACATGCATTAAACAACCTTATATCACAGATGCCTCTCTTCACACTACCTCAGCCCCTCACCCATTCGAGATACCAGGGTTTTACTATAGGTGTTTATGAAAATTCATAAAGATGCATCATATGGATGTTTGTATTGTGCTATCATGCTATTGAAAGCACGCTGATCTGGTCTTCTTGTACATGTACATGCATCTTCATCTGTGGGTTGGTCTTCTTGATACTATTATTGTACTTATTCATACCAATCCATAGATTATGAAAATAAGTGGAAGTTTGCATTGCATGGTACTACTGTTATGTTTTCTTTTTTGCATATGGAGACCAATAAATCAACTAGCAGAAGACTCGTCAAAAGTATTGTATGCCTTGATATATTGGTTAACTGTGGTCAGTTAACCAAGTAGGGATATTGATAGGCAAAATCGCAAGTGCACGATGTCGTTCAAGTAGTATA
>CAVNYN010213531.1:0-32246 GCA_963692815.1 Nyctanthes arbor-tristis
TGCTTCTACCAATTTCTACCCTTTGCCTAACCCGCGAAGAATTAAAGAAATCCAAGACGCTAAACTACTATTTTTCTTCACAAGACTCTCTGACCCGACCCAAGTGGCACCCCGAGTTTTACCACACCTAATTTTCTACCCTTTGAACAAATCACAAAGAGTTACAAGAAAACTCTTCAAGGTGCTAGACTCACTAATTTTTCTCTCAACTCACTTGTACCACTTGTGCATAAAAGAAGAAGAAAACATCTCTATTTATAGCCTTCGTTTCCTTGGAAGACAAGGCAATCCTTCTATGATTTGGATTCCTTTTCCTCCTAGAATTCTTCTTCTTTCCCTTTCCTTTTCCTTTTCAACTTTAGATTATTTTTTACAACAAACCCAACAATCACCACATAGGTTATATGACGCTATAACGTGTTCAATGTATAGCATTAGATCAAAATTACTGTTTGTGTAGTTTAAGGAACGGCAGTTGATGTCCTCACATTTTAACAATTCAAAGTCAACAACAAAACTTTAATCAAATAAAAGATTATATAACCTATTAGAGTATTAGTTTTTCCAAAAAACAGTGACATAATCAATATTTTGAAACTCTACCGAAGACTAGAAGTCATTTATAGATAAAGACCACAATTAACGGGTTTTCCCTCTCTCACAATCTATTCCTTACAACGCTTTCAAACATGACTCAGTCATCATTTTGATAGAGATGTCAGGTAGAAAGTTGGAGTCAATTTAGGCTGAGACAAACTCGGCGATTAAAACAAATGAATATTATTAAAAAAATTAATGGTATATGTTTATACAAAAAAACATATAGGACGGCAAAATTCTGACCCGATTGGAGGGACGGATCAACCCACTCGTATTCGGGTCACAGGGCAGCTGGGCTGGCAGGGCGAGGTCGGCCTTAACCCTGCCGACATGTTGTGTTTAAATAAAAAAAAAAGAAAAAATACGAAAAATATAAAACGAGTCACCAAAAGGCCAAATCGCAACCCACCCCAATCGGAAATGTTCTGATTTTTTACGGGTAACAAGGCGGGGATATTTCTTTACCAGGCGAGGAGGGTTAGGATCAGGCGGACTTGAACTCGCCATGTTACCATCCCCAGTCTACATTTGCAAAATTCAAAATATAATTGGTGTGTATATATATATATATTAAATGATAATTTGTCTGGCACAATTGAAATTTCATCTAGCACAATTAGAAAATGTTTCCCGCCTAAAGCTCTATATATATATATATATATTAAATGACAGTTTGTCTGGTGCAATTGAAATTTCATCTGGCGAATTAGAAAATGTTTCTCATCTAAAGCTCTATCTGACACAATTGGAATTTCATCTGGCAAATTAGAAAATGTTTCCCACCTAAAGATCTATCTAGCACAATTACTTATAATGTCATACCATACTGGATGTCACTTTTAATAAAAAAATGTTATAAATGTAATAGTGAATGATTGAACTCGTGACATACATGTTAAGAGTAATATGTTTTTAAACCATTATATCAATTCTTTTATTTGTTAATAATTTTCATTTACATATTACTATTCCCACGTGTTCTCGCTCAAAGAGAATATTATTATTATTAACAATATATATATATATATATTTAAACGCTAATTATATTTACACTACTTTTTTTTATTAATCTCACCAATTTTTAAAATATAAAAAATGGTTTAAATTAAAATGACACAAACATCAATATCATTCTTAATAATTATAAATGTTTCTCCCCTCCTATCCTCTTCCTCCTATGTGCACTAGAAAAACTCTAATCAATTTATTTTAATTTTCATAATAATAGAAAACTATAAGAATTGAAAATAAAAATTTCTTTTACTTTGTACAATTAACTTCCTTTAATATTAATTAGCCCGATTAATAAGAAGAACGTAATTTTTTTATTGCTATCTTCAAGTTTATGTTCTTGAGGCTCAAGAATCTCTACAAAAAACACACTTTGTTTTTTGATCGAAATTACGTAATGAATAAATTGTAGTATGTAAAATATTTTTCCCTTCTATTATTATCTAATTAAAATCTTTATAACTGGTTTGTCTTGCATTTTATTTAATACTTCCTTAACTAACATATTTTCATCCCTTATCCCTTTCTATAGAAATCCTCAAATTCTTTTCCTTGATTATAACTCAATTCTACCTAAAACTCCTCATATTCTAAAATCCACAACACAATCTTATCGGATTTTTTTATAATTCCTTTTGAATAACACCATATAATGGAATATTTAATAAATAAAGAGGTATATTAGGGATATATAATATTAAATTTTACATTTCCAACATTATTAATTGTATTTTTTTAATATTTATGAAAATTGAAATTGTATCATATTATATTCTTACCTTGCAGATAGTTCCATAAACATTAGAAATTTGTTCAAATATACATAAAATAAAAAACAATAATTAATTTTAGACATAACTATTAATATATCAATCTTGGATAAAAAAATTTTCATATTAATATTTTATTTATCAATATAATTATTATGCCTCTAACGGTTGTCATTATAAAATCATGTTACTTTTTTAAAGATTATATTTTTTATTTGCTAGATTAAAATAACAACGTGATATTATGGGTACTTGTACAAAATAAAATGAAGCACATCCCAGTTAAAAGGGTGTGTGAGGAAACGAGGTATGGTATTATTCGGTTAAAATGAGTATGTCAAGAGTTACTTTCTTATAGGTATAAAAATTTTTATTTGAACGGATATCGAGTGAATACAAGTATATATATACTTAATATGTATTATTAGACTGTTAACTAATAATACTAAATAAGTTAGATTATTTAAAAGTAAAATATAATAAAGCATTAATCGAGTACATAAGATGATAACTATTAATATATTATTAATAAAACATTAATTTAACGCGTTAAATACTAAATCAAAATTGTATATTTACTTATTTTGTTACACAAATCTGATGATATATATCTGTTCAATATTTTGTTGTTCATTATTATTAATTTTTTTTTAAATTAGTCATCTGTGTTACACATTATTGAGATGGTAGTTATAATAATTATTGAGACTAATTATATTTAGTTGCTAACTGCCAAGACTCGTGTGATTTGATAGCATGTAAGAAATTTTGCACTCTTTGTTAAAAATTTAGTTTCTCTCCCCCTATAATCCCCTTCTGGTGCTAAAAGAAAATTTGCTAACTAAAACCATCCATAATCGATGTGTTAAATTAAATAAAAAAATTTTAGTAATAATTAATGATGCATATACAAATTAACTCTAACAAATTTTTTTGTTATCACGTTGAACTAGTTGAGAAGTGCTTTGCACGATTTTTAGTATAATTGTGAGGCTGATTTTATTGTAATAGCACATTTATTATATCATTTATGTTAACTATGTTAATGAGAAGAAAATAATTTACCAATTCCTATTAAAGTTTAATAATTACAAAAGAACTGGAACGCCCCGCAAAAATTTTGACAATGAATTAAGCAAAATGATAATGTTTAAATGATGATGGGAAACTACTTGAATTGCAAGGATTTCACGATTATGGCTTATTGAATACCAAAAAGTAGAATGTGACAGTATATTGGTATCAAATTGAAAAGTTGCAAGTTTGCCATTTAATTGGATAACGAAAATTGAAATATATGACAATGTGATTATATTTGAATTATTACTAGATTGTCAAGAATTAGAATATAACAACGAGATTGCATTGAATTCCAAGATTGTTACTCAAATGAATGTCAATAATCTGAACATGATCATTGGTAACATGATCAATATTTGGGCAATGAATTGGAATTAGAAAATAACTGTTGACATTGTAGTGATAATGATTAACAATATATTGACAATGATGAATTAACCACGCTATTAACAATGTAATGGTTATATTGTATATTCACATGAGTTTGCTATAGATAATGTAAACGTTGTCTTAACAATAATCGAATAACCATTTAAAATATCATAAGAGTTCAAAGAATTGTGACTCAAAGAAACCTAGAGGTAAAGAATGTGGTTATTAGTTTATTTTTTGAAAGTTGATAACCTAATTGTAAAACCCTATTAATTGAAAGGACTCAATTAAACATGGATCAAAATATTATGACTTAATCATAAGACAACACAAAGTATAAGGACTGCTTGAACAATTTGCGGCCAAGCGTACGGCGCCATAACACCCCACGTGTCTCTTTCTGGTTGGCGGAACTCAAAATTTTATTAAAAACAACTAAATCCGGATATTTTTAGCAAATATAAATAAAGGGGGAGGGATATGAGGATTTATCAAACCTCTCAACCAACCCTCTTCCCCTCCCTATTGCTATCCACGTCCCTATCTCTATACGTGTGTTAATTGTCTCATTTCTTGATAAATGCCAAACCCTTCAAATGTATAAAAAGGGGAAAATTCGTCCAAAAATAATAAGGCAAGAAGAACAACCTCTAAAACCTTTCAAACATTTAGTTTTACATTTGGATAAGACTCCTCTTCATATATATATAAGAAAACCAACTTAAAACACCACTTTAATCAAGGAAAATGAAGGTTTTCAGGGTATTTGACAACAATTGAAAGAATCTTTAGAAAAATTAAGCTAAATAGATGAGTAACTAATGCTTTGATTCCCTTTTTATATTTATGATATTTTGATACGATAAGTATGATTTTAATTGAAGTATTCCATGAGACAAATATGGATTTGATGCCTTGAAAAGAAAGATTGATTTATTGCATTTGAATCATTAGTTGCTCTACCCGTTTTGTATTGAATTGTTTCCTACATTATGACTTTTTCAATGATCTCAGGATATGGAAGATTAGTGTGTTGTTTGCTTTAAATTGGAATTCCGGTAGGGGTCAATCGGGGTTCATTGTGGATCCACTTAATGATATATGGCTGTAATTGAATTGATATGACTCTTGCGCACACCGCGGGTAGTGGTTTAAATAGTGATAGAGCTCATTTGTGCATTGAATGATTTTCTTGAAAATACATATTTCAAATAAAAGGTGAATCAAAGGGTTTTGTTACTCACTGTGTACTTCGTATTCATTATCTTCTTTCTACAATTTTATAGATGATTTAAGATATGACATTTGAAAAGCAAGTAAAGCCATTGGTTGGAGCATGCTCGTAAAGGAAATAGAGTTTTGCATGTAGTGACAACATGACTTTGAAAATATTATGAATTTAATACCTTTTTGTATTAACAAATAAGACTACCTCTCTATAAATGTATTTTTAATTTTATATAACGCTGACAACTTACCTTTTAGTATAATAGTTTTCCAATAATTTGTCTTGAAAAGATTAATCTTGCTTGTTTTGGCAATAAATAAAAAATACATATTAATATAACTTGTTGAATTCTTTGCATTTTATTGAGAAATCGAGTTACAATGATTTTTTAAAATATAACAACTCATTAATTTAAGTAATTAAGCTTTATCAAGTCAAAAGCTATTTGTTTGTTTTGTACGTCATGTTCCAGCTATTTATATTGAAACTTCAGCTACAGAATTTGTTAACCAATATAAGATATAAAAAAATATTGTAAAATTAGTGGGGGCATGACAAAAACACTTAAAATTTTTTATGTCATTATTATCATATAAATCTACATTATATTTTTGTTGACCATAAAACAAAGAAAACAAATTTTGGTCGATCAGCTTTTAATGTTGTTGAGAGAAAATTATACTTTTTACTTTCTCAAAATCCTTGCGTAGTTTGTTGCCTATTTATATTTATAGTTAACTAATGACTACGTTGTTCTGAAAATTTTTTTCTACACTATCCTAGCCAATAATTATATTATTATTAAATGAAATTATTCAAATATTATTTTAACAAATAACTCTGTGAAAGTTATACAAAATTTCTAAATGGCTATAATTTTATCGAAAATCACTTAGTGAATTTCTAGGTGTCACATATAAATTAAACAAATTTATTTGAAATTTTGAGATACTAATATTTAATAATATTTAATTATAATGAAACGAAGTAAATTAGCAACCAATTTATATATATTATTTAAAATTTCATTGACAGGATGTACACATAATAAAAAAATAACTTTATAAAAATAAGAGTTTTTAAAAAAAGTGCAATGAATAGTAACAAAAAAACTTTTATCTTTTATAACTGTAAAAATGTGAGTATAGAAATGTAAATACATATTCATTTTGTCAAAACAAGTAAACTCAACAAAAAAAGTATAAAAAAAATCTAAAAGAAGAAAAACTAAAAAAAGAAAAAAACTTGTACCAAAAAAAAAAAAGGAAAAAATATTGGGCATGACATCCTGGTGATGTCTTATGAACAGTGAACAAAAGTCTTCACTTTTTAAATTGTAGAGAAGAGATGGAGAAATGATAAGTTAAAATCAAGGGAATAAATTCACTTAAATCCAAGCAACTGAGCCAATTCTTCCAAAAAAATGTCATCTCAAATGTTAAGTAGTTTGCGAAATTTGGACAGCAAGTTAGCCCATGTTTGCAAGCTCTTACTCTCTCTTACATTTTCATTTAATTAAACTAATCACATCATATAAACTACACAAATCGTATCATTCAATCTCTCTATCTCTGTGTTGAAAAAGGAGATTTTACTCAGCTTCAACTTCAAGTTTAACCAACATTAGACAATTAACAAGAAAAGAATATGCAACATGCCAAATAAAAGAGCTATCATACAGATGGGCATGTATTTTATAGAGTCCATTAAATACCATTTAGTGGCAGGCCGCCTATTCGACACATTAGGGGCCCATCCCCCAATGTATCCAATAAGGGCCGGCCATATAATTAATTGAACACGATGAACTCTATAAAAAGACTATATAGATGGGACTTTCTAGAGCTGGAATGTTTCATCTGTCTTTAAAAAATGCAACTGAGAATTTATAGTTGTGTTGGGATAAGGATAAATGACAATCTTGCACAATTTGATCCGAAGTTTTGAAGAGACTGAGTGTATTGCATCAACAACTAACTTAACATCAAGATCAAAGATGACTTCTTGAAGAGATAAAGTTTGCATCCACTTATGGCTTCTCTGAGTCCAAGTGATTTTCCTTCCTTTGGCAAACAATTTCCTGTCTAAGCCACATAAAAACACATTTTTAGAGGCATGCAATGCAAATACCCACTTAACATGTTAGTGCAAAGATTCCTTTAACTATCTCATTTAACACATCCAATGAATTTTGATATTTAACAAACATCCAACGAATTTTGATATTTACCAAGCACACATTGCTAACAATACCATTTAACACGTATCCCAAATTCTTAAAAGAAAGAACAAATATATACCAACATTCGGGAAGTTAGACCGTTGACAAATACAGTTAGAGTAAATTGCAGTAAAGGTCTCGAACCTTTGTATTTATCTGCACATCCATCCCCACCTTCAAATCTACACTAATAAGTTCTCGATCTTTACATTATGGTTGTCTATAAATTGGTTTATAAATAACTACGTGACATTATTTTATTAGTTGTTTTCTGTGAAAAGTTAAAAACTGAGGCTTGACTTTTACTTTTTGACTTTTTCAAAAAAGTGAAACCAATGAATGATGCGATGTAGCGGTTTATAAACAAAACGGTTTATAAACCACATTGCCAAACACATTGTTAGACTTTTCATTCAAGTGTATATATTTAATCATTAAAATATTAAAAACCGTTGGACAACGATTTAAATAGAATAATATTATAATTGAAAATTAAATTTCAATTTCCAAATCACGCCATTTGAGAGTACAAAAACGTGACATATATGTATAATAATAAATTTAAAATTAAATTTGAAATATACATTGAAAACAATGAAATTTGAAATGATTGTTTTGCCATTGCATACATATCACTTTTATGTACACTCAAAGTCAAACATAACACGAATTTCAATTGATTTTCAATTATCTCGAGTTTGAATTTTCGAATCGATATATTTTCCTTAAAAAATTCAATTATATAGGATCTTATTTAAATGTTTACCAAATGATCCCTAGCATTTTAATGATTAAAAATATGTATTTCGCTTAAAGTGCAAAGAATGCAAAGGTTAGGACCTATTAGTCTTAGATTTAAAGATTGAGGATAAAAGTGTAAATAAATGCAAAATTGAGGACCTTTACTGCAATTTACGCATAAAGTTAATTCCTAAATTTCAGCTCAGCCGTAGGATCAGATTTTCCCCAATCGCACAGTCTCTCCAGAATTCTATATAGTATCCATTTTTAAATTACTATAATTAAGAGCTAATAATAATTAATTAAAGCAAAAAAAAAAAAAAGTGCAATCTGCAATTCCGTTCGATAAAATTCTCTGGAAGCATCCTGGGCCTTCACGCTCTAAGCCCACGCAGAACTCTCTAGAACTCCAATGAGCTTCTCGTTTTCCTATTAATCCTAGCTCTCAGCATCTAAACGGCACTGCATTCCGTAATCAGTGAGATTAAAGAGTTCTCTTTGTACTTTCCGGATTCAGCTTTTGTAATTCAGTTTCGGCTGAGCCAATGGACGAGGATTTTGAGATGCCGCCAGCAGAAGGATTGGATGAGGACTTGGATCTGCCGGATGACAATCCGGTGCTGAAGGTGGGAGAGGAAAAGGAGATTGGAAACCAAGGATTGAAGAAGAAACTTGTTAAGGAAGGCGAGGGATGGGACACTCCTGAAAGTGGCGATGAAGTTGAAGGTGATTGTTAACTAGGCGCTTTAGTGATTGCCGCCTTGTTTTATTAATTAATAATTTTTGTACCGTGCTCGACTGATTACTTATTTTATAATTGTGTTTGCCTTTGAATTTTCAGTTCATTATACTGGAACACTACTGGATGGGACCAAATTTGATTCGAGTCGTGAGCGGGGAACGCCTTTCAAGTTCACTCTAGGCCAAGGTTCGGAAACTTCTCTTTGATATTTAATATTTGAAAATTGAAGTTCAATGTTATTCTGGCACTGATCTGCCTTCATCGCTGTGGCTGATAGTGTAGCATGAAGTGAAAAGTTAAGTTGCTAAGTAATTGTACATGTCCCGTTCGCAACACATAGTTTGTGTTATTGGTGGTCATGTTACCTATAATGCGCTGACGTGAGCCGAATCAATCTTATGGGTTTCAAATTTTTTACACACGTGCAAAGTGTACTGTGCACGTGATGTTTGCAAAATGATATGCTGTCTGTCTATGCTTAATTTCTCCCTGTTGTTTGTGATAACATCGAATATGGTTTTACATATTCTTCGGTAAGCCAATTTCAATATTGTAAAGACTTACCTTGGTACGGTAAAACGTGTTAGCTGGATATGTATTCGTATTTTAAGATGTTCAAATATACATTGTAGAATTTGTTATAGTTGGTTAGTTGTCCGTGCTTCGTTTAGCAAGTTTGAAGAAAGCACTAAGAAATAACTTCTATATAGAGTAAGGGCTGGGCAATTAATTGATATTTGAAATATTTCAGTATCTCTATGTGTCTTACATTATGGTCTTCTAATCTAAAGTAGGAAGTAGGAATATAGTGGAGGAGGATAACTATTGCAGTCTTGGACTGGTTACAAACGTTGATCTTTGGAAAGCTACTAATTGCACAGTGGTGGGTGTTAGCAAACACATTCTATTTTAAGATATCCTTGAGTTCAAATTAAAATCGGATTTTCCTGCCGTTTGCTTTATTCTATATGTTTGAAATGGATTTTTAGGTCAATGATTAGGCTCAATTTGGAGCAGATTGATTTCTCATGGTAACTTGCTTTGTCAGGGTAGTTCTTTCACTTATGTATGTGTAATGTGAAACTGTTTCGTGGTGGGGAAGATTTCTTATGCAATTTGCATGTGTGTGTAGAGTGAGTGAGTGTGTGTGTGTGTGTCTACACACACATATTACAATCCAGAAGCCATATCAATATTCTGCTTCATGAATGTAACACAATTTCTGCCTACATTCAGGACAAGTGATCAAGGGATGGGACCAAGGTATAAAGACTATGAAGAAGGGTGAAAATGCCATTTTTACCATTCCCCCCGAGTTGGCATATGGTGAATCCGGTTCTCCGCCAACCATTCCTCCAAATGCTACCCTACAATTTGATGTTGAACTGCTATCTTGGGTCAGCGTCAAGGACATCTGCAAAGATGGTGGCATATTCAAAAAGATTCTTATGGAGGGAGAGAAATGGGAGAATCCTAAAGACCTTGATGAAGTTTTTGGTATGAAAAATTCCACTAAAATTACGGACTGATGATTCAACAACTTCTTACTAACTATACATTTTCTGATGACGCAGTCAAATATGAGGCTAAACTGGAAGATGGTACTGTAGTTGGAAAATCAGATGGTGTGGAATTCACAGTACAAGAAGGTGAACTTTCTGACAATGTTGTGTAACAGTTCTGTTGTATGTCTGGGCTCCTGAGTGGACTGAATGTCTTTTGCAGGTTATTTTTGTCCTGCTCTTGCAAAGGCTGTGAAGACAATGAAGAAAAGTGAAAAGGTCCTTCTTACAGTGAAGCCACAATGTGAGTATTGCCTCCGCAAGTTCCGACAAAGTTATACTGAAAATAAAATGACTTGTAAGGTGAGTTTACATTTCTCATATATGCTTCTCCGTTGCAGATGGATTTGGCGAGAAGGGCAAACCAGCTTCTGGTGATTATGGAGCTGTCCCACCAAATGCTACACTGAATATCAATCTGGAGCTAGTATCATGGAAGACAGTTTCCAATGTAACTGATGACAAAAAAGTCGTTAAGAAGATTCTGAAAGAGGGGGAAGGATATGAGCGCCCGAATGAAGGAGCTGTTGTTAAATGTAAGCATCTTAAGGCATCATGGTGAGCATAGTTCTTGAAATGATTGATCACTTCGTTTGACAGAGTCTTTCTGTGTCTCCCAGTGAGGCTGGTCGGGAAGCTTCAAGATGGTACCGTTTTCATTAACAAAGGTCATGGAGATAATGAAGATGATCTTTTTGAGTTCAAAACTGATGAAGGTACCTGGGTATCAGACTTTGTCTTCTTTTTTTGGGATATTGTATTCCTTCTTGTAAGCTTCACTGTCTATTTATACAGAGCAAGTTGTGGAGGGGCTGGACAGGGCTGTGCTGACAATGAAAAAAGGAGAGGTGGCATTGTTGACAATTGCTCTTCCGATCTATGCATTTGGGTCATCTGAGTCAAAACAAGAGTTGGCTGTAGTCCCAGCTAATTCAACTCTGTATTATGATGTTGACCTTGTCTCATTTGTAAAGGTCAGTGGATTGTGTTGAACTGCAACACCTGATTCCCTATCTTTAAGATCATATTACGAATCTGCTTTGGCCTGTCCAGGAGAAAGAATCGTGGGATATGAACACTCCAGAAAAGATTGAGGCTGCTGGCAAGAAAAAAGAGGAAGGTAATACATTGTTCAAGGCTGGCAAATATGAAAAGGCATCAAAGAGATATGAAAAGGTAAAGGAGGAAAAGAACAACGTTTAGAAATATGTTTCTCTACATCATAGTGTACCTCAATTAAGCTTGATGCCAATTTTTTCTAATATAGGCTGTCAAGTATATCGACTATGACACTTCATTTGGTGAGGAGGAAAAGAAACAGTCCAAAGCACTGAAAGTCACTTGCAATCTGAACAATGCTGCTTGCAAATTGAAACTGAAAGATTACAAGCAGGCAGAGAAGCTGTGTACTAAGGTTTTCGTAGCTCTCCACCAATCATTTCCTTATACTTGTTCCCATGACTGATTAGATTAGTTAATGGAGATCTTGTATGCATGAAGGTGTTAGAACTTGAGAGTACAAATGTAAAGGCACTGTACAGAAGAGCTCAAGCATACATGAACATGGCTGATCTGGATCTTGCTGAATTTGATATTAAGAAAGCTTTGGAAATTGACCCCGATAACAGGTAATGTTAAGGATTCTATCCCACTTGAAAATTTTGGTAGAGCTACTTTATTCGTATGTTAGGCTATAATGACCTTTTTATCATCCTTTTGGAAATAGGGATGTGAAGCTGGAGTATAAAGCTCTTAAGGAGAAGATCAAGGAGTACAATAAGAAAGATGCCAAATTTTACGGCAACATGTTCTCCAAGATGAATGTAAGCAAAACTTCATTCTTTTCTTTCTACTCTTTTAAGCAACTTGTATTTTTGAAGGTTTCTTACATATATCATGGTCATATTATACAGAAAACGGCTCCTAAGGAGGCTGAACCCATGAGCATTGACAGCAAGTCATAGTATATGTCAATGATGTGATCATTGATCATGGTTTAATTTATCCCTTTTTTCAGTGTTACATATATAGAGGAATGTTCTGTTGAGCTTTCTTGTGTGGTGATGACTACAACAATTGGATTATACGTAGCATTTGATTTGTAATTTTACCTATAGTGATATGTATTCTCTGCGGGAACTTTACTAAAAACTCTAATGGAACTTAATTTATTGATCTCAACTAATTCATCCTGGTTCAGAAAGTGGGTTTAATGGAGTCGGTTACGCATTTGTAGAAGTTGGTCTTATCGTTGAATTTCAAAACTAGGTAAAAATCTGGCGCTTGTTGGTCTCGTGGAGAAAGAGGCCTCAGCGCTCAATCATGCTGCTTATTGTAAAAGATGGGAACATCTTCAGCTTCAAGTGCTTTGTTGGTCATGGTCAACATCAAATGGCAAGCGTGTGTATCTGTTTGAAATTCTGGGTGTGATACGGATTTCTATCTGCTGAATGTGTTGCAAAATCCTTATGTTTTGTTAAAAAAATGAAATGTTTCCATCTTAATCTTACATTTTCAGAAAGTGCAACTGTAATTTGTATTTTAACAGTACACAAGTATCTAATTTTTATTTAAAAATAGAATTGATTTATAAATATAAGATAAGTCTTATTAAAACTTGCTTAAAGAAATTCCACTGAGTAGAAATAAGTCTACATTAGGAAACTCTTGCCACTAGAGCCTTGTCCTAACTAAATGGGTTAGACTTATTCTAAATTATAATAATAATAATAATAATAATTATTATTATTATTATTATTATTATTATTATTATTATTATTATTGGTGTAGAAAGCATTTTCTATATTTTAATCACTAAATTTTTTTTTTTTTTAAATAAGGAAAATATCTTTTATGGTGTAGAACTACAATTTTTTTTTTTTTTTTTTGTATCTGGGCATATCACACTTTCTAACACAGAGAGAGAGAGAGAGAGAGAGAGGAAGCCATGCAAGAAGGACTAGGTTTGATCTTGTTCTTATTTTCACAGTTTAATGCAGGCTCACATAAACTCAATTGGAACACCATTCAGACAATGTCGACCTAACTTTCACCTAATAATTCAGTTCCCATCGAGTTCCTGATTTTTAAAGGCCTTTACAAATGTGTTGCATCCCTCTGTCTGTGTGTGTGTGTGTGTGTGTGTCCCTGTAATAACATAAATGCTGCAATTACCCCAAAAATGTAACATTTTTTTAATAGTTCATGAGTACTGAGTTTGGTATTTTTCTAGCCAATCAAAAATTAAGAGGTAATATAGAATCCCTAGTTAAACCATTATATTTCCTGCTCTAAACTTCCGTTGTCCAGAGAATCGAATTTTTAATACCCTTGGGTATTTGAATATTTTCCAACTCAAACTGGATGTCTCTTTTTTTCCCATATATATAAAGATTATGAGTGCATAGTTGTACATAAGATTGTCAATTACAAAGATAAAGAATGGGAAATTTAATCTAAACAAAAAGCCTGCAGAAGTTACAAAGGCAACATGTACATTGAAATGAATTGCACTGGCAGATGCAGATAGATCCAGTTGTCCTGCTATATATGTACCGTCCCGATAAGATCTTCACAGCTTTAATATTTGCATCAAGGGCATATGATCGCACATGGAAAATGGTACGAAACATTTTCACCAAAAAGAATGAATATGGATCTTTCAGGATCACAAGGTCATGGATAGTTACTCAAATATCTTTTTGTGTTCCTGGTTTAATCCATGCACGAGAGCTAGAAAAACGCGATGTATATATAAATCAATTTCACTAGCTCACTTGTTCACCTATCAAATCTAGTCCAACAACTAAGAATGTGATACCTTGAAACAATAGGAAGTAGAAGTGAATTCCCTGCGCAGATAACAAGCTTCTCACTGACGCAGTCAATAAAATGAATGCAAGGGCAAGCTCTTTCCTGTACAAACGGTTTTTTCCGTTTTTCCCAGCCTTTTTCATTATCTCTAGTTTGTTTAGCTCAACAAGATCAGCAAGACCTGAATCCGAGGACGACCTCTGCACCCCGTTACCCTCTACCAAAGGGCTCGATTCATTTTCCACCATGGCGACTAAATCTGTTTCTGATGATCTACCCAATTTCTTTGTGACAATCCACTCGTAAGAACTTCCCAACTGGAAGAGCCCTGATATCATGGCATTGAACTTTGTGACAGACATGGTGTTCTCAAAAAGAAGATATGGCACAATAAATGGAAAAGACCGAGGAGAAGGAAGGATATTTAATATAGAGACAAGCCCAGGGACGTAACAAACAACCCAAAATGGCAGCTGAGCTTCTGGAAGGAACATGGTCAGCGGAAGAATAATGCAGAAGAGAGTAAATGAATAAAATGGCAGTATAAGCTTCCGCAGCAGGAAGAAGAGAAATATCATATTTGCTTTCTTCACCCAGCTCACCTGAAATGTTCACAACAAATTAAATAAAATGATATCCATATGGGAATGTACAACTTATTGAAGAAAATTTAGAAGCAACTCTAATGGGAAGAGGGCAAATATATGCTACACGCTATTTCTCCATGGCCGCTTCCGATCTCTCTGAATTGCTTGTGACGTTTAAACTTTATTTAGTACAAGGATATAACTAAAGAATACAGAAATTCAACACCACTAAACAAAGCACTACTCAAATAAATTTCATGCTTATAAGCTCTTGTAACATATACCAAATAAAGATTGAAGAAATACGATAGCAAAATGGACATAGGAGATCATGCAAACTTGGCGAACAGCCCCTACACTATAAAAAGAGGAGCAGGAGCACAAGCTTGTGGGGGACTGTTTAGAAAAAGTTGCTAAAGATGCACCTCTTCCATTAGAGAGATTCATTATTTCTGTATTAAAAGGCATAAGCTCAATAGCAAGAGAGATGTTGAAAACTACAGTCAAATTCTTGAAATCAAAGTTAGCATTTTCTTCCTTTTTCCTTTCAAGCATTGGCAGAATATTTACTTATTTATGAAAATAGAATTAAAGCTTTCCCTTGTTGATCACAGCTTTCAGTTCGGAATGCTTACAACGGAGCTGAACAACTTCCTGATTAGCATAATTTTCAATTAACCCATGCTCAAAGACGAGTTTAGACAAAAATACTGACTGGAACTGTAAACAAAATTGAATCTCACCAACCACCGAGTGTAGCATGTCAGAAAAGCATTTTAAATGACTTACGATCATACTCCTGTATAAGAGCCGAAAAATTGAATGTCACCAACCTTCGAGTGTAGTATGTCAAAAAAACATAAGCGGAACAACTGCATAGGTCCAGAGTGCCAGCGGTGTTGCTGCTTTTTGTATGCCTCATATGACTCAGGAAGTTCACATAAACACTACAAAAGATAGCGAAAGTTAAAACCATACGAAAAGCCTATTTTGTTACAGGCAGTTCACAACTTTTAATAGCTGACATACCTTGACATCATTCAAATAAATAAACTTCCAACCACAAAGGTGAGCACGGACAGCAATATCCATGTCTTCAACAGTTGTTCGCTCCAACCAGCCACCACAGTCCTCGAGGGCTTTTATTCTCCACACACCAGCTGTTCCATTGAAACCGAAGAAGTTGATGAACCACCCATTGACTTGCTGCTCAACCTCAAAATGAAAGGCAAGATTTATGTTCTGCAACCTTGTCAGCAAATTCTCATCCTTATTGACAAAACTCCATCTGGTTTGTACCAAGGCAAGATCATGTTTTCCCTTCAAAATACAAAAAAACAGTTATTATTGCTTGCCAAAATTCTTATAGTCACTTATGTATATTATAGATCTCTGGCAATTTAGGTAAAATTCTTAGTCACTTATGCATATTATAGATCTCTCGCAATTTAGGTACTTATGAATTCAGAAATTCTTTTCAAGATGGCAATGCTTCCTGACATGGACACAAATATTTAGCCACACACCATTACAAACCCAGCGTAGTTCTTAGGCTTGTGCTAGGAAAGCATGATGGGGGTAATAATTCCCCTAAATAAAGCTTAGACCTAAAAGTAATACTGTTAATTAGTCATCTTAGCTTTAGCTTTTGAATTTTGGCACTAACTGACTTGCCTGATGAGCATGGAAGTTATGACCATACGGAACAAAGACAGGAACAAAATGCCTAGAAACAGAAAATGTCAAGAAACACGCTGCGAGTAATCCCCATGTCATGTCATTTTAAAAGGAAAAGGAAGAAAAGTAGAGCTAATAACGAACATCAGACCATCAACGTGTAAATCAATTTTACAACAATTACCATCTGTAGTACATCTATACACAATTCAAAGAGTAGTGCTATTTATCCGTTATCACCACTCGTGATAATCACCATTCTTAGGTGGCATTAAATGATAAGTCCACTTAAATCACATGCTCCTATATTTTATTTAAATTATCATTTAATTCTAGTGTACTGACACATACGATGGTTTTCATCGCTTGGTGGTGATAGACAGCATTATTCTTGTTGAAAATATGATGGTTGGATTACCTTAAAATAAGGAATAGTTTTCTTCAGAAAATCTAGAGTGGGCTGGAAATCTGCGTCAAATATTGCGACAAACTCATAATCTTTGACATAATCACAATTCATTGCAGACTTAAGATTCCCAGCCTTGTAGCCTGTGCGAATAAGACGGTGTCTATAAATGATATGCACACCCTTTTGTTGCCATTTGTGCACTTCCGCCTTGATAAGGGCCTGTACATTTGTATCATCAGAATCATCCAATACCTGAACAAGCATTCTCTCCTTAGGCCAATCCTGAATGCATACTGCTGCAATTGATTGTTGATATACCTGCATCATATAAAGAGTCCAGAATCCCCATTAATGAAACTATTTCAAAAACGTGAAATAGGAGATATTTAATCTGAAGTCCATGACACATTGATTTCAATACTTCTCATTTCTAAATAGATGCATGAGATGAAAACCCTTCCACTTAAATAATATTTAAGGCACTCTATCAAAGCAGACATGAAGTTCAAGGAAAAGACATACATCACCGAATATATGCAAATAGCTATTACCACAAGTCAAATTACAGTAACCAACTATATGTATTAATAAAGTTCTATTTGTATTGTATATTTCAACTAGAATCATTAAATTATTCTTCTACATGAACCCCAGGAATAATCTTAAATAAATATACCAAATTCCGTTTCCCTTTCCTAATAAGGATGCATAAAATGTTAGATTGTTCTCTAAGTTCACTGGTTATCTGATGCAACAAAAAGTGTAACAAAAACAATCTTAAGAAAGGTGTTTCTTTCAATCAGAGAACGAGGGCTCAACCTAATATAACATCATGAATTTCAAAGGTTTCCCGGTCACACTAGCACAGCACAAACAGATCTAGTTAATGATCTTACATTTCTCACTTTTTCCTATCTCAATGTCATTCTATTATTTCCATGCTTTTCTCTGGCTTAAATGAGCATAGATTCTTTGACAGATGGTGACGATTCCAGTAAAGCCAGGTACTGTGTGTCTGTTTCCTGTTATTTCTTAATTTATAAATATAATGTGCAGTAGAAAACAACTAGTAGTTGAAGGTAGTGGTGGGTTACATGAAATTCGAGGTTGAAATTGATTGAATCTACTACTACTATTATTATTATTATTATAATAAGAGCTTGTTCTTGGGAGTTTTATATAAATCAAAAAGTTAGTCAAAAATTCAAAATTCAATACCAACCACAGATTCTCCCAAATAATCAACTTCCATAAATCAAATCCTACATAAAGCCTCCCAAGAACAAGCTGTAAGACTTTATGAATGAAACAAGTCAATAACACTACAGAAGTATACCAATGCAAAGATAAGCCTACAATTGTGAATTATTTATCTATAACTATGCTTAATCAGCAAGTATCTTGATTTTGTCTTTGGCAATTTTAAGATAAAGTTGTGGTCATTCAAGATAAGGAATGCTGCCATGGAAGATATGGAGCCAGTAGCCAGAAAAAATGCTATTATGATTATTACAACATGCAATCAGGATTGCTATTCCAAGGACTCTAACTGAATAGAAGAGGTGATGTTTCAAAATTTATATTTTCTGATATTGCCAATTAATCACTTCAATTAGACTTGTGAGGTGGAAAAGGGCATTATTTACACTTTCATATGAACAGCTACGCGTCTTGTGCACAAATATATGTCTTTTTGCACTGTTGAATTGCATCAGAAATGTTATGTCCATAGATGACAAAACATGTAGTTAGCATACAGACAAAATAGTGACAAACAAGTTCACCACATCTGTCCTTTTATAATTAAAAATCAGTGGGAAGAAAGGTTTAAACCTTATCAAGGTTAAGTATTCTTTTTAGTCATTAATTGCAAGAAAAAAAAGACAACTAATGTGTTCCAACAATTAGTTAAGAGTGGTTAAAAATGGTATTTATTACTGATACAATGTTAACAACGGAACGTGAAGCACAAGGCCTCCCGTCACATTCCACAAGGTTATCGGTACAAGAATATTCTATTATTCCTTCATAATAATAGGTTTTTCATTTCAGGTATATTCATAATTGATCAAGGAACAACAAAATATGCTGAAGGATCAGCCGGGTGCAGGGCAAAGCTGATAAGCTAAGAAGCAGCATAACATTGATGTGTGTGTGTGCGCGCCCGTGTGTACGAACAAGCAAGTTTTTATAAATATGATAAACTCGATATTAGCATATAAGCATCAACCTAAAACAACTTAATTATTGTAACCTCATAGTTTAGTAAGTTCACGTCAATTAATATTCATTTTAGCAAAGAAGAAAAACTGAATTTTATTATAAGTTATTCCCTGCAAAGATTTGAAAACCTACGTCTTCTTACCTCCTTCTCATTGCACATGGGTATTTGTACAAGCACCATTGGATAGTCCTCAACATTGATGCCCCCATTTTCAGCATCTTCCTTGTACTCCATCTCGGCAACTGGTGCCAATCCTCTCAACTTGATATAGAAGCACCCCAGAACTAAAACCAACCGATCCATAGACTGTATCATGAACAACAAGATGCAAGCATTCGTCAAGCTCTGCAATGGGGGCGCTAAATAATTTGCCCTTATAACCAACCATTTAGCATAGATATACTCCACCAAGTCCTCTATCTCCGATTCCAGAGTCGGAGGACTGAAATGCCAGCCTTTAAAGTAAGCAATAAGCTCGAAAATCAACAGAACAACACTAATCAACAAGAAAAACTTGATGATCTTATAAAACCTCGATTCAGACCGGGAAGTCGCGGCAGGGCTGGACGACGAAGCAGTGGCGACACGGCGCTTCACGGTGCGAATAATGGTGATGAACCCATTGGCTATGAAGGCCAGGAAATGCGCGACTCGATGGAGGTAAATCCATGAAAGCTGGCGGGCACTCCGGGACCGGTCCTTCCCCGCTACTGACTTCGCGGATGAGGGACTGTTTATATCAACAGTCGAAAAACCGGAAGTTTCCGATGAAGATAACAAGTCGTTGTGGTCGCTTGCTCTTTGCTTGTTCCACCATTCTTGAAATTCATAGTTCGGTGAAGGAGACATATGGATACACAACGGGAATGTGTATCTATAGATTGGATCTGTGTGTTTCTGTATCAATGGCGGATCATTGCAGTGGTTTTGGGATCCGGGGAATGGGGAAGGAGAGTTGGAAGGGACGCAGCTAAATATGGAAGTCAGAAAAGGGTTTTTTTAATCCGTCTTTTAATGTTTTTTCACTTTTTGCAAGTATGTTTGGCTAACGCTAACAAAACTAAAATTACTTTTAATGTTTTGCCTTTAACCATTTTTGTATACCTTAGACTTGAGCATGTTTGAGAAGCCTATATAAGAAAATTTTAGCTTTATTATTATTAAAAATAATAAGGATTACTCGACTTGCTTGGAACATATCTTTTATACAAATGAGTTTTAATAATTGTAAGCGTTAATTATTGTTATCGTATCCAAAACATGATAATTATTATTATTATCGTGTATGTGATACGAGTGAAGTTACTCGTTATGACCATTGCCGATCATAATTCATGGCATTAACTTTTTCTTTTTCTTTTTCTTTTTCTTTTTTTGTGTGGGTGGGGGTGCCCAGGGGGTGATCTCTTCTATGTTATTCACAAATCCGTAAGTTTTTAATACATACTTCAGTATTTTAAGCATGAGATTCTCGACAAAAACATAAAACTATTTCCGGTTATTAAATATTTAAACCAACATGCACACGATACACAACTGAAAGGGATAAAATTGTTGAAAATATTCTCTCTCTTTCTTTCTTTTCTAAAAAAAATAAAAAACAAGTGATGGTCTAAATTATAATAAATCTCCTTTAAGGGAAAAAATACTTCCTCCGTCCAACTAAAATAGGCAAGTTTATTTATTTCACTATAATTAAGGAAAAATCAATTAATGTTGTTAAAAATGAAAAATTTAGGAAAATTTTACTAATACATCCTTTAATTTACTTGTTGATAATCATACACATTAAATAGGGGTAAAAGAGTGAACTAAAATTTCAACTACGCATTAATAAGGAAAGTGGCATATAATTTGATACGGACAAAATATGAATACAAGTCTATCTTAGTGTGGTGGAGGGAGTAGTACTATTTATCACCAGTAGTGATGATCACAATCTCATGTAATAGTGTATTGTTGTTTAAATGGTAAGTGTAATTGAATGTAGGAACACATGATTTATTGAATTGAATTTAACATTTAATGTCACTTATGATGGCGATGATCATCGCTGAAGGTGAATAGCAATTAGTCGAAAAAAAGATTAGATGTTGCTCTTTATGAGAGAATTTTATCATTTTTAGTCAAATATGAAACACATTACACGATCATTTACTAAATCGTTGTTATCAGCCATTTAAAGTACACTACATACAATACAAGATGTTAAATGGTCTAGTCTAATATTCTAAAAAGCTAATGTATAGAAAAGCATCGAAGTCAAGTTTTGAGATTAAGCAAACCTGCAAATGCGATTAAGCGCACACATGCGTGATAAAAGTGCAATGAATGTGTGATAAAATGTAAGCCGTGGCAAAGTGTAAAATTCAAATTTCAAGTATAAACGTCGACTAAACACGTCTACTGTATGGAGGCTTTGAGATAAATTCAAGCAAGGTATATCCGCCCATTAACGCGATTAGTAGCTAGAAGATTGAAGCCTTTAGTTTAATAATGGCAATTACATTGGGCTTTCACACCCCTGTATATAGAATTGTGCTATTTGAACAAAAGTCCACACAAAAATTTTAACAAAATTGATACATGGTACAATGCTGTTTTTCAACGCATCACATCACTTTTAAATCAACACAAATCACACATAAAACATGTGTATTTTGTCTAACTTTTTGTCCTTTATTTTGTCTAACTATAATTATTCCTATATGAAATGTACACGCTAATAATTTACTCATTACTATGAAATTCATCTAACACAATATGTATCATATACTATGACACTACATGGCCATGTAATGTGCATTAAGAATGTCACATATAATACCAAAATGGGACTCCTCATTACTCTCTCTATCTCAATTATTTGGTCTCATTTTCCTTTTAAAATGTCTCATTTATTTGATCCTCTTCAGTTTTCGTTTACAATTATACCTTCACGTAATATTGGAAATGTAAAATCGTTATCTTTTCCAATAATATTCATAATATACACTACTAATTAAATAAGGATATTTTAGGAAGTTTGTTATAATTGTCTTTTCCAATATAATTCTAAATCTTTGTAAAAAAGTAAATTGGACCAAATAATTCAGATGGAGGTAGTACTATCATTTTTATTTTTTATTTTTTTTGGTTGCTACGGTTAGTACTATAAATCACAATTGAAAATTTTATATGAATTTAGCTAAACATGTGTATATATATGTTTGCCTACCCCTTAAAAATCAATTTCATTTATCAATTAATTTAAATTTCAAATTTTAGACATATATGGTAAAACACCATTAAACCACATAGTGATATAAGCTTTCAAATTATTTTAATCATCAACTCTACATAACATAATTAGGTAACAATACTGTATACAAAATTTGAGTTTTAAATCCATTTACCAACTACCTAATAAATGATCGCCAAACAAACTATATTTGAATAGCCAATCAGCTGGTAATTTATTAGGGGATTTTGCAAGCAGCCCGGGTGCTGTAACGCACCGGGTACCATTCACGCGCCTTTCCATTTGCTGCAATCAAATATCAACCCGCCCATTCTCTAATGGTTCGGCTGTTATTGGAAAGTTACTAATAAAGAAACACGTTTGTTTTATCCTGCTAATAATCAACCCGCACATTCTCTAGATCTAGATGGACTATGCCTAAACAACATTATTCAAGCACGTCTCTTTTCAAAATCATCTCAAGATTTTATAACAAAATCCGTCTAACTCGTGTGTATGTACACGTCATGCAATGTGGAAGGTATTTGAAAAGTTTTCCAATTTATAAACCTTTAAAAAAAAGTTTATAAACCAATTGAATTATAAATTATTATTATTATAAAAGCATCTATATTAACGGTGTTAAATTTAGATATCTGCATAAAAAATGTATTTTAAATTGTTGTTAAATGCCACACATGTAAATTAAATTTAATAACTATTAAAGTGTCACATTGAATGTATTAAACAAATCACTAAAAATTACTCAAATCCAAGTGGGTCTTATTATTTTCAAAAGTTATCGGTGAAGCCAAATTAAATAAATACAAAAAATAATTTTTCAAAAATATTAAATTCTAGCAAAATATTAAAATTGTTTTAAAGTTAACAACTCACCAAAAAATATTATTTTTTACAACTTCCTTAACACTATTAATGTAAGTACTTTTTGAATTGTTGACTAACAATCTGGTAAACAATATAATTTAACACTACCAATGAGGTTACTCTAATAGATTAAAAAAAAAAGTAAAAAATTTATGGTTGTTGGTGTCATCAATCAAATATGAATCTCATAAATTAAATTAGGATTATAGAAATTTAATTTAATGTATTTTATAACTTTATTATAAGCAATATAGGAAACCAAATAATTGGTATAGAACAATTTAATGAGTAGCTAGTATAACTGTTTCACAGTAATAAGCACACATATAAATAGTGTATTAATGACAATTAACGAGTACAATATAAAATATAACCCACAAAGTCATTCTGATTTCTGACTAGACAAATTCCCGGTTGAAATAGTGTATTATATTACTAATCAAACTGATGACATGCAGAAAATATATGCCTGGCAATAAAGACGAATGATTTTTATTTTGGTTGGGCTATATTATCAGTCAAATTTCGGATGGATTTGCCCAAAATTACTTGGGCCAAATTGATTGGAACAGCTCTTGTTTTGCCCAATTTAGACGCGATGACTGATGAATAACGTTACCGTTACAAACCGGAGGAGTGGAAGTGTGAAGCTATAGAATACGAAAAACTTGCACCCAGTGGTTCGAATAAATGACAAAGTGATTAAATTTTCACATTCCAGACAGAAGTTATCCGGTTTGAATCACACTCACTCTTTTCATATCCCCTTGTTAAAAGATAAAAAAAAAAACACACACACAACAACAACAACTTGCGCCCAACTTTTTTTTTTTTTTTTTAAACTTAAAATTTAATGGTAAAAATAGCTACCCACCGCTTGAACTAACAACCCATTGGTTTGACATTTTTACGGAATCAATAATCAAGTAGAGTCTGAATTATTATTAAATACTACGTCAAGAGCCACATGAGACGTGAGGTCATACATGTAAATAAATATAGTAAACTTACTGGAATTTGCCACTATTTGTGTATGTTTTTCGTCGTTTCCCTGTTTTGCCAAAAGATTGGCAGTTTCAGCGAATGCAGTTCAAAATTGCATCGAAATAGGCAGCAAGTAAAATTCAGTCACAGTTCATATATGCGTTTGCTAAATCACGTCAACACACATCCGATTCCAAGTTGCCTTTTTCTAGCAAGTCTGGATATGTATGTTATTAGAAAATGTCTATTCTGACCCGAGAAACCAACAATGATTGGATGTTTAATCTCCTAGCAAGCGATCTCAAATATGAATTACACCCACCCCCCACCCACAATTTCCATCCCTTTCCCTATTCCCCCTGTATTAAAAAAAAATAAAAAATAAAAAAAATTTGATAACGTGCACAAAAAAAGGCGGAAAGATAAATTAACAACACTATTAAATTTTAAATTTGCTAGCTAGCATCTTCAATGCAAAGTCAAAGTGAAATGTCTTAAGTGTATATTTGTAAAAAAAATATTAACATTACATTTAAAAAATCCTTCAACGCAACAATATCAACATTGTATATTTGTCAAATTATTATTATGAATTTTGAAAAAATGAAAGAGAGATAAATTTTTTAATTGGATAAATTAATACTTGATATTATCATAGAGAATGTCCAAAGATGACATTCTCCATAACAATTTCAAGTATTTAATTTGTCAAATAAATATTTTTTTATCAATTGTCAATTTATTTTATGACTATGTATTGGAGATACTCCTAGAAAGATCCATGAAAGTACGCTTGACCACATAAATTTTTTATGTTAATATATAATAAAAAAATTTATTTTGCTTACGTAGGTATATTATTATGTATGCGTATAATATATGGCACACACGAGAATTTTATTTTACCCACGCATATATGTTATTATGCATGCGTGTAACACATAGCACAAATCTAGGCTACAATTGTGAAGTGCTTGTAGTTTAGATGTTTGACACATATACACGCATGCATAATAACATGCATACGTGTAAGCAAAATAAAATCCTTGATATATATAGATATAGATTATAAGCAAAATAAAATCCTTGATATATATAGATATAGATTATCATTCTATAATAATAATAAGAAGATCACGTTTGCCAAATAAATTTGAATAATTCTAATTGGACAAAGTTAGTGACAAAAAGTTTGACAGAGTTGACATGTGGCTTGTGTGATTAGTGTTGATGTAAAAGTGACGTGATGTGTTGAAAAACTGGATCGTGCAATGTGTCAGTTTTGTTAGATTTTTTGTAAGTTATTTTGTCCATATAGCATAACCCAATAAATTTATATAAAAAAAGAAGAAGCAGGACCGGCCTTGAGGGTACGCAACCAAACCAGTCGCTTAGAGACCACAGTTAGAATGCGTCAAAAAGTTTACAGTTGAGTTTTTTGAAATATATGTCCAAAGCATAGAATAAAAATAATACGTATACAATTTTATCATAAATTGCTTAGTAGTCTAGTGGTAAAGTTATACATTTTAGTCTTTATCTTTAATTATAGGTCAAATGTTCAAATGTTTATATCAACAAATTTTGATTTTTTTTTTAAGGGCCAACTTAAATTTTCATTTTTTTTGTGTTTAATAATAGTTACAATTCTTATAATTTTTATTAAATTTCAAATACCAAATACTAAATTTGTAGTATAATTTTGTATAAGAATATGACCGTCTTAATGTTTTAGTAATGTATATGTGCTTTTTAAATAATAAAATACAATCAAATATCTTACAAATTAGCAAATATTAAAACCATTGACTTGAAAGTTTCTTTGAATATTATTAAAACGTTTACTTATTCTACTTATTTATTTAATATAAAATTTAAATACTCAAAGTTTAAACCTTTAAACCGTTAAAATCGTGTTTAATCTGAAATCTTTTTAAAAATGACCCCATTTAAATTTCATATAGGGCCCCCGAAATCTCTGGACCTCCCTAAGAAGAAAAAGAATATCACATTTTCTTATTCGGCTTTCCTACTCACGAAGAGACATTACCCGGGCCACACGAAATTGGTTGGAAAGATAATTAGAGAAATTACCCATTTTAAGAAGGGACTCACAATCATACATGCAATTTTGAAACTATTTGCAAATATGCCGGTTTGGATTGTAAAAATACCCATTTTCTTATTATTAGTTATTAATTTATTTATAATAACAACAATATTTAATTATTAATATTTTAATATTATTTATTTATTTATTTATTTAGTAAACCTAATAATTAGGTTTCATTCATCCACCCATCATCTATTTGCAAATAGACGGTAAATACTTAATTAGGTTTCATCCATTACATAACCACAGCCGCCACCATCTTCTTTACCATCGTGCGCCGTTCACTGCCATCCCCAACCGCCGCCACGTTCTTCAATCAAGTTCTGATTAAGCGCCTACGAACCGGCATGCACGAACAAACAACCTGCTTTCTTTCAATCCCGTTTTGAACGCGTTTTAATTCACCGTTGCAGGCAACGTTACATGGAGGCGGTAGCGCCTCTATTGGCCTACTGCGAACAGCAACGTGGCTGTTGTTGGCCTTTTTTTTTTTTTGTTGTAATAGTAGCAAACTGTTACCGTGTTTTTTTGAGTCTTGTTATTATGCGACATGTGATTGTTACTATAATTATAGTATTTTCTTTATTGGAAAAACATTGTTAACATGTTTTTCCTTGATTTGTTACCATAATGTTTATGGGGTGATTGTAATGGTAACATTATTTCTCCGGTGACAAAAATTAAACTTTTTCACCATAATTTTTCCCAAATTTTGTTTGACAAGATTTTTTGTGATATTTCCTATTTCTTTTTTTTTTTTTTCTTAATTAAGTGGTTGTAGTGGCGGTTAGCTGCAACCAGACTTTGACGATTAGCGATGGTGGCAACAGTGGAGACTTGGTGGCCGACTATTTATTATTATTGCAATAATAATAATTGAATTTAGTAGAAATTGGTTTAAGGTAGTTTTATGATAATAAAAAATGGGTATTTTTCAAAACCCTATCAATAAAAATGGTTTTGATCAAAAGAACACTTAGTTGGATTAGGATTATCCCACATTTCATGTCGACGGACCCTTGCACGAAATTAGGTGGATAATCATGTCTTAGAAATTTAAATGTTTTAGTATTTAATTTAGATAGATGTCTACATTAAAAAAAAATATATAGATTGATACCAACAAAATGTTTTTGAAATAAACTTGCTTGAAAATTCTCTGGCACCAGAAGTGGGTGACATTATAGTACCCTCTATCTTGGTGGGTGCAATGTATACTCCTGACACTGAAAGTTTAAGTGATGTGTAATATATGAATGTGTTAAGAAGAAAAATAATATTCTAATGGCAACCTTCGAGAGCATCTTTATGCTATTTTTAATTTGACTTATTATTTCCATTTCATGAATCACGATAATGCACTTAGGTCCCAACAAAGGTATAAACTACTCTTCCGTCCCATTTATATTAGCTTTGGCTATTTCAATAAGATTACAAAACCTCTCTCGTACTCTTAATTTTCTCTTATTTTAATAAATAATAATATTAAATTTGCAATGGTTTGGTTTAAGGAAAAATTGTAATAGTTATAACAAGGTATTAAATTAATTAATACTAGTATAATAGTAAATTAACGTAAAATAAATTTTTTGAACAAAAAAACAAAACAATATAATTAAAACAACTAAAGAAAAAAATGCATTCTAAGTAAGTGGGACAAAGGGAAAACTTGATTTTTTTGGCAATTCTATTCTTATGATCTTTATTATTGTTAGATTCAAAATCATGATATGATTTTATTTAACATAGAAAATTTTATTCATTTCTAGTGTTTATGGTATATCGATTTCTTTTTTTTTTTTTTTAAAGAAATGGCATATCCATTTGGTACTCTAGACAAATGGAGAACTAATAAATAGATAGAGGTAATCTAATTTATTGTTTAGGTAGCATCTTTACACCCACTTGTTTTATTTATATTTGTCAAAGGTACTTACCGAGAATTTTTTCCATTATGCTAAAGTGGTATTTTTTTTTTAATGTTCACACTATGTTTTCTCCATTACCTTTGTGAAATTAATCTTACTTTATGCCTAGTGATTTTCCTAATTTTGTCATTGGGTTTTTAATACATATATACGATTAAACATTTGACATTCTATTTTATTTCAAAATAGAAATACATTACATCAAAATTCTATTCATAGACCCCGTCCAAAAAAAAAAAAAAAACAAATTTCTATGCAGAGATTTTAGAGAATTTATTTATAGATGGGGGTTAGTTTTCCCACGTGAATTGCACCGTATTTTAACTTTAATGAGTAAGGCCGTCCTTTTCTTACACATGGCAAGATAAAGCCCAGATTTATGTCTATGGACACAAACAATTCAAGTGGCCATTTCTCACATTATTTTATATAAGACTACCATACATATATGCCATGAAATTTTAGCCCCCGTGCTTAATTATAAATATGATTATTATTTTATTTTCTAAAACGTGTCCATTTACGCTTGCACCTATTCATTTTTATTTTTTCTACACATAAATAATAGCATCTTGGCCCAATCAGCTCCGCCCACATCATTGACAAAGGAGCCGCGCGAATAATCCAAGGGATATCCGTTCATGCTATGAGCACTGTACCCTTATTGGGTTCCACTGGATATATCCGTTTATAATTTAGGGTTAATTTCACAAAGGTCCTCAACATTTGAGCTAAGAATTAAATATGTCCTTAACTTTTTTTACTCTTTTGAGTCATCAACATTTCATAAATACGCACAATAGGTCTCATTTATCACTATGCCCTCAACTTTTCATGAAAAATGACAATTATACCATTTAATTTTTTAATTTTAAAAATAAAACATTTAAAAATATTAAAAATAATAAACAAATTAAAAAAAAAAAAAAGAAAACACCCTAACCCGCCCCAGTCCCACCCCTACCAAGACTGGCCGCCGGAACGCTGCCATTTCCAGCGGCCACAATGTGGTGAATCTCCTGCCATTTCAGGCAGCAAATAATCTCCCCTCCACTTTTGCTGCCTTAGCGGCAGCAGTTCTGAATAGCAGCAGGCAGTATCTTGTTGTCATTTCTGGTAGCGAACTGATGCTGTTTTCTGGCAGCAGTTGGGGGTGAATCCCCACATCTTACTGCTGGAGAGGCACTTTTGTTGTCGGAAACGGCAGCAAACTACTTTCGTTCAGGCAGCCAAAGTTGGGGGGTGTGAATCCCTCCAATTTGCTGCCAAAGTGGGGAGGGGGTGAATCCCCTCCCATTTGCTTTCTAAAACAGCAGCAAAAAATTGTTGCCCAAATGGGTTCCCAATTGTGGCCGGCGGCCAGTTTTTGTTGGGGCGGGGTGTTTTCCATTTTTTAAAAATTTTTTTATTATTTTTAATATTTTTGAATGTTTTGTTTTTAAAATTAAAAAGTTAAAAGGTATAATTATCATTTTCCATGAAAAGTTAAGGGAATAATGATAAAAATGACCTATTGTGTATATTTATGAAATGTTGGGGATCCAAGAGAGCGAAAAAAATGTTGAGAACCTATTCGATTCTTAATTCAAAGATTGGAGACCTTTTGTGAAATTAACCATATAATTTATTACACTCAACGTTTATAATTTATAATGCATTTTCATCTCACATTCTCATATGAGTAATGCTATTTATTTAGACTGGAGATTAATGTTACTATATTGGGGATGAATAGAGATGTATAAATACATGTGATCATTGATTTATTTAATAACCAATAAGAAAAGGACAATAAATAGCTTTATTCTTCCCATATATTCATTTATAATGATCTCGTATTGTTTTTTATGTCGCATTTTCATATTTATTTATAAATTTTTATTTAATTTTATCTAAACTTGTATCCTGATTAATGATCCAATATAGCAATACTCTAAAAAAAGAATCCAATTTATTTTTTAAAAGATTAATAGTGGTGTTAAGCACCAATTAATTAGCAATATATATGACATGACATTAAATAACAGAAGAAATAAAGACAATAATGTGTAAGTCACATAATTTAACTAATTATCATAAAATGTCATATAAACTGGTCATTACTCATTTTGCCAAAAATTTTTTAAATAATAAATTCTGGAGAATAACCCATTGGCACACAGTGCATAAGTACCCATCGTTCTCATCCCTCTGCATCGTACTCCATACTATAAAACGCCTAACCAAAAGCTCTTTATCAGAAAGAACTCATCAAAGAAGGTACTTCTCTTCCATGAGCTAAAAAAGCAGAGAGAATCAGAGAAATATGTCCGGTTTTACGAGAGTGAAGAGAGTCACTGACAGGTGGGACGAGAAGGTGATGGACCGGATCGTCGGCCGGGACAAGATTGGGACCGGTTACGTCAGCAGTGGTAGTGAACACAGCGCTCAAGCAGACGATGACGTCATCTCGCAGAGTCTTTCCGAAATCTTCTTCGGTTTTACTGGTGAAGAATACGCCGGAGACTCTTTACCGGATATTAACGAGCCCGATCCTGCAGAGGGCGATTCTTCGATGTACGATTTCAGTGACATGAGTTTGGAGTCAATTAAATCAATTCTGCAGGGTAAAAGAGATTCCTTTGGAGAAGGAATTTTAGCTCTTGTTTTGAAAGCTTTGGAAGTATTTTCCTCCCTGAAATCTAATAGACAGATTTTACAGAGAAATGTGATGGCTTTTCTGAGAACCAAAGGTTACAATGCTGCGGTCTGCAAAACAAAATGGGAGAGCTCCGGCGGACTCACCGCCGGAAACTACGAGTTCATCGACGTCATTCGTCCCGACACCAAAAGATACTTCGTCGATTTGGATTTCGCGTCAGAATTCGTAATCGCGAGGCCTACGAATTTTTACGAGACTCTATTCGGTCACTTACCTAGGGTTTTCGTCGGGAAAACTGAAGACCTGAAGCAAATTTTGAAGCTAATGAGCGACACATCACGGCGTTCACTTAAGAGTAAAGGTCTTTATCTTCCACCGTGGCGGAAGCACCGTTTCATGCAAACCAAATGGCTCGGTCTGTTCCGGCGAACGACAAATATTTTTCCGGCGACTTTTTGCTCCGATTTTCCGCCGTTAAACTGCAGTCCCGCAGTTAAATGCCGGACTGTTGGTTTTCAAGCGGCCATCGGCGGTGGCGGGCAGTTGTTCCCTGAAACAGCCCGTACGAGATAATTGCTAAAATACTCCAATTTTTGTAAAAATGAAGGAATGAATTTTTTATTAGACAATTTTTATCGCCTTGGGCTTGCTAAACAGTTTACGCGGCATCTGCACGTCGTGTAATTGACCGCACGCGTAAATATTAACGAGGTTCCCCGTCAATACTCCTTAATTCCATATAGCCACGGTTGTAAATTCACTTTTTTTGTCTTTAGCTAGTTTAAGGTTGAAGGGGTGCCTGGCTCTTGTTTCAGGTTGCTTGGGGGGACTGAATGGGCACCGTTATTGCCTTTTCCCCTCTCGATTCTCGAATGTTTAGGATGTCATATAAAAACCTATATGCACTTGGCCATGTTCACTTTTCGAAAAATAATTCTGTGTTTTTTTCTTTAAACATTTTATTAGCGTAAATTAATAGTAACATGAAAAATTTTATAACATCCTCTCATTTAACGGGGACATCCTTATGTATTTCCAAATATCACAAATTGTAAAAGTATCTTTAATGTAATATTTATTGGAGACATTTTTTTTGCCATGGATATGCCAAAGAAAAGCTATTGGAGGATACCGAATAAGTCGTCTAGTCCACATCTAAATAGTATGTTACACATCTTCATTCTCTTCCCTATCTCTTCTAAATAAAACACATTAACAACCAAGTCTTTAACACACATTATTCATCGGAGACATTTTTTTTTTCTATTTTTTCATTTATTCTTTACCATAAATGTCGTAATAAATTGATCATTAGCATTGGAGTTTGGAGATGCTCGAAGGAATGTGATGCTATATCATGTCCCGATACAGTGAAAATCTAACCATATATGTCCCGATAAATTCATCAAAGTGTCGTTTTCAAGTCCTAGCTTGT
>CAVNYN010213533.1:0-11634 GCA_963692815.1 Nyctanthes arbor-tristis
TGAATATAGTGGGAAGGAAGAACTTTTGTCTTAGACTTCTGGATCTAATCCAAAAAGTTAACTAAAGTACAATTGTAGATTACATATGAATTTTATTTTATTTTTTTTAATATTATAATGCAATCTTATTAAACTATGCACTATGCATCTCTCAAATTTGTTTGTTTTACAAATTTGTCAATAGTGTGTTATCCAATAATTATGTATTGCCCTATTATGTAGTTTCAGCTCCTAGATTTAGATTGCACAAGTGTTCCGGCATTCTAAATCACATTTTAAGACTTAAAATGGGAGTTCTGGTGATGTTACTAAGGAATATCGATCAGACACAAGGATTGTGTAATGGGACAAAATTGGTTATAACTAAGCTTGAAATCATGTTTTAGATGTTGAACTTTTATCTAGAAATAATACATGGCAGAGATTCTTTATACCGAGGACGTCGCTTATACCATTAGACTCGAGCATACTTGTGAGGTTTCAGAGGCGACAATTCACAGTAATTGTGTCATATGCCATGATCATTAACAAAAGTCAAAGACAATTACTTACACATGTCAGTCTTTATCTTAAAAGACGAGTCTTTAGTTATGACCAATTGTGTACTGTAATTTCTGGAGTAGACCAACAAGAAATATAACAAGAAATGTCGTGTACAAAGTAGTGTTTCAAAATTTATAATCAATAAGAAATTTTATTTTTTTCCCCATTCTATTGTATTATTTTGCAACCTTTCTACAATTATTTATGATGTTGAATATCACTTCTATTGTCTTTTTCTCCCGTGCAACGCATGGGTATTAAAACTTGTTTTTTTTTTTTACAAGAGAAGAGAATGCAACATTACATTTTCTTTTGGAAACATGTAGAAAGTTATAATAATGCCAAATGAGAAAATGTATCAAAGAAGGCCATCATCTCCATCAGCAGCAAAAAGTTCTTCAAGCTGTTCATCTGTCCATTGTGGAAGAGAAGCACTCACTATAAGTGGTTGTCTTTGCTTCTGAACTCCGTTGGTACTCAGAACTTCTTCACCACTATTAGTTGACACCACACTGGCAACAGTGCTATCATTGAGGAGGCTATCTTGTAGATTACGCCCTCTTGTACATCCCTTATCAAGATTTGAGAACGGCTGGAAATGATCTTGTGTTTTTGTTTTGAGTGCATCTTCGGATGCTTCGTTGGGGGCTTCACCCTTGAGTGCTACTTGATCTTTCTTCACACCCACATTTAGGCTAGTTCCAGCTCTGTTGTTGGCATGAAAGCTTCCCGAAAAGAAATTTTCTTTATCCAGTCTATAGTTCTTAGGCAAATTTTCTCTTGGGGAGAATCTTGATTCTTTTGCGGTTTTCTCCAATCTTCTGTTTTCCGAAGTGAAAAGTTTGTGTGATGTACTAGCTTTTCCAAAATACTCTGGAAAGGCAAGGACAATCAGACACTCAAAAGGCAAAGGCAAAAATAGCCAGTGTAAACTACTGTTAGTCTCACAGAGAAGAAAATATGCACCCAAGTATCAAGGTGGAAGCATGATTCTCATAATATTAATACTGCCATAAATATGATTATCTATTTCTTTACATACCAATACCAGGATCAGCATATTGGAGAGGGTGTCCAGAACTAAAAAAGACCTGTCGTGATGGAGGACCACTTTCCTTGCAGAATACCTGTAAATAAAACAAACATTAATACTGGGAGAAAGAGGTTGTAATGCGCTACTTCAAACTAATAGCAATATGAAGTTGATATAGCATTGTAGATTGCATTACATGATGATCCTGTCCAACATGTCAAAATAAATCTGTTCACTGTGTTTAGGATTACTCAAAATGGGATGTTATTTTGAATATCAGATTAGTCCATCACAACCAAAACCAACATCAACCGCTTGTTGAGGATGTCTTGTATTTAGGAAAGGAAGATACTAAAGGAGAGATGAGCTCTACATATCCTTGCTAAAATGAATTTTATAGACCTTTACATCTCCATTTGAAATATTATATGTAATCTGTATAAATTATTTTTATGAAAATTCTTCCTATTGTTTATTATTGATGTGGAGTGTAGTCATTATATATTTCTAGAAGTTATAAATCTGGAAAAAAAAACAATTTTTTTTGGATGGAAAGCAAATTAGCAGTGGTTAAATATGTAGGAACACGTATATTTATATTTAGGGAGGATATTTGAACCTACATAATTCATGAAGGTGAATGTATAAGCACATAAGAAGCTCGGTTTGCGTGTGTGAAATGGCAAATATCAATAGAAAGGTTCATATGGACGTGTGCTCTTCCGATCTCTAACTGGATCTTTAATTTCTACCATGGAGAAAATGTGTAAGCACAAGACATGCTTCATGGCAAAGATCTCTTGTGAAGCACATGTTATTACATCACAAGTAGTATTACTTTTTATGACACATTTCTTCCATAAAAGCTAGCTCGTTAATTTCCAAACCTCATATATGCATCATACTATAAACTGGCAAGAGCTCTATAGTATAGCAAAGTCTCAAACCGTGCTTAACTCAAGTTTTCCAGGATGACAAGTTTGTTAGAATTGTTACTCCCGAAGTGACAAGTTTCCCAGGATAATATCAAGTAGAATACTGTATATGTAGTAGATCAGAGATTAGAGATAAAGACTAATATAAAGACGTGAAAGGTTCCTATACAACTGTGTTTTTTATTCTACCCATTTGAGTCCAATGATTCATCGTCCATTAACATAGGTACAACATAGTTATGGACCCAATCTGACCACCTCAATGCACACTAAAATGATATAAATTGGAACACTCAAACAGAATTGCAATTACTTTCACTGGTAGCAAACAATAAAAATTGATTCCAAAAGGGAAAGTATGAAAATTCAAGACTTCATAACTGTTATTCAATATCAACTTAAAATACACTAGACTAGAAAGCTACTTCTAACCAACCAACTTAGCATAAGACAAGAAGATAACATAATTTCTCAATAACATCGATTTGAAGTGAACAATAATAATAAGAATAAAAATAAAATAAATAAATAAGTGAAAATATATCTAAACCATCACCTTTAACAAATTTCTCAGTGTTATATTGAGATACTGTGCAGACTGCAGAGGTTTAAAGATAGAAACCTGAAATTCCGATCTCTTTGGTTCATCAGTTAATGCAAAAATTTGAACTTAAAACCTCAAAAAAAGCATTTTACCTAAACTATACTTTCATTTGCGGCATTATAAAAAATATAAGAAAAGCAGGAGCCAAAATCAGAAAATACCTTCTGAAGTATCAGCACTGCACCTATACTCAAGTCCTTTCCATACTCACTCTCACTCAGGACATTGTGATGAATACTAGCACCAATCGTACCAGTAGGATCCTAAAAATTTAAAGAAAATCAAATTAGCATATAAACTTTCTTCACACAATTGTCATCCACATCGTCCCATTTGTACCTTCAAGGTCACTAGCAGACCCCCAAGACCATTAGATGTGCATGATTTGATGACAGCCACAACCTAGTCAACACAAAAACAAGATGCAAGTACAGAAAGGATTTTAAACATATACACACACAGACGAGGGCAGGTAGCATGTTCTAATCAACTGAAAAGGCATATAGTATCTTCCTCACTGATGTAGACTCACCCGATTCCATCATTTCTTTTGCATAGAAAGCCAAAACATCTGTCCTTTTTCCAATTATTTATTGAATTTATGAACAATCTATGACTTCCCTTTCACTTATTAGTAAGATAACTGCTCAATAATGCTTGTAAGTGTGCCAGAGACACACGATATCCAATTTAACCTCTTTACTAGAAGTAGCTTATAGCTACCAATTTTACTAGTACAGTGCTTTTTTGCAGTGGAACCAACTCCACGAGTTTGGTGAATAAGATGACACTAAAGACAGAATGAGAGACACAGATAGCAATGTGTTCTTTTTGTGCCTGTGTGGGGGGAAAACAGTCAGTGATCAACTCATATCAAAGCATTCAGTAATTATGATATATTCCATCTGAACAATGTGATGTTAGCTCTTCATCATTTGCAAATTCATAGTCATGATTATACACCGGGACACCGGATGCATAAGAAACGCAAATGGATCTACTTATATGTAGTGATCAAGAATTGCTCCTGCCTCTGTACGGGTGTCTTCTGTCTATAGTGAAGATAACATTAGATACCTTGTCAACCTTGCCAACATTCAGGCATTTATTGATAGAGCACACTGGTGTACTGGGAATCATACCATCTACAGCACCTGCCAAATCCCCCAGCAGAAATATTGGTTAACTACAGATTACACCTTGATCATAAGAAAAAAAAACATAATAATCTATGTTTGGGCACGTCTATAGTCCATACCAATATGAACAAACAGCATCCTTCCCAAAAATCCCCAAGAAATAAATAAACAAGTATGTAAATGCTACTAGTTACCCAGATCCTCCAGGGCACAAAACCAAGGGTTTCTGGTGAAATCGTCATCAAATTCCACAGTGTCTTCCACAGCCCTCCGTATATATTCCTGTGTTGGAATCACACTATCACTACGGCTATTATCGTCCATTTGATCAACTTCAGAGGGCACAAAATTCCGATTACGTTGGTCCATAGTTTTCTGACGCATGGCTGCCTGAACGGCTCCAGCTGGGCCCGGAATCTGACAAGGGGGCTTAGAAGCAGAAGGCGGTAGTTGTTGACAAGAGCTACGAATATCCTCCTGGGAAACGGGTGGTGGGGGTAAACGGTCAGGGGAGATAGACGGCGGCGACCAGTGGCGGGCTTGGCGTTTACATGGACGGAGAAGGGCGGGAAGATCAGAATCGTCTACATCTAAAGTTTCCCACGGCTCCATTTCATCTTCGGTTTTGCTTTTGGGAGGAGGCAGAGAAAACGTATATTCAAATTGGGCTTAAAGGCGAGGCTTCGGCCCAAAAACTAAGCCAATTTCAATTTAATTTAAGATAATTTTCACATTGGTCCCAATGTTTTAGGATCTTGACAATTTCATCTCTGATCTTTTCTTTTCCTCTCAGCCTAGCATCAATCAGAGGGGAAAAATTTTCAGTACTCTAAGAGTGCCACTCTTGACTAATAGAAGGTTGGTACTTGGTAATAGAATTGACAATAATCTAAAGTTTTGAGAATCAACCGTAAAAAATTACCTTCTATTTATTAGTTCTTTTTCTTTAAAGAGAAATTTATTGAACTTCAACATCATTGTCATCGTTCATAAGAGGCCACAGAAACGAAGATGCCTCATTCAAAAAAGATGGACTAATATTTGTTATAGAGGATCTATCTAGTACATGAGCCATAACATTGATTTTTCACTTAATAACAAATTGGACCGCATAACTAGTGCTTTGTTGAAGAAGTGGCTTACAAGCAACAATAATAGTTCCAAAATTTGAGATATCATCCTTCACTTTATATATGACATCAACAACTTGTTTAGCATCCATCTCAAAAAAGACTTGTTGAAATTCCATCGTATGCATCCACGTGATTGCTTCCCCTAGTCCAATGGCATTTCTAATCACCACACCAAATCCAATCATTTCTTAACTACACATGTTTTGCTATTAGTACCACCTTGAAATCATGTTTTTAGACCTTGGTAATATGACAAATTGACTATTCTGATCTTTCTGTTAGAAGAAAAAAAAATGTATTTATATAGTTGTATTTATTTTTGAATTTCAATTGCGTTTATAGTTCAGATGAAATTCAAATATTTGTTTGGTGCATAAAACTGATCATACAAAAATACAATTTTCTCGAAGTTTTTTTTCTGTTGGGTTAATTTCACTAATGGTCCTCAACTTTATACTTTCTATTAGTTGGGTCCTCAACTTTTTCTTTCAACATTGTAGATCTCTATCATTTTATAAATTCACTCATAAAATCTTTTATGAGATCGTTTTCCCTTACTTTGAAATAAAACAAAAAGAATTCAAAAAGTTAGTAAAGATAATAAAAATAAAATGGAAAATAAATTTTTTTCCCACGTACCTAATTAGCTTCCAATTCTACCCAGATTGTAAGACCGAAAATGACAAATATCTGAACCATTTTTCTTTGAGTTGTGCTATTTGAATAAAAGTGTATATAAAAATTTAAACAAAACTGACATATGGCAGAATCTTATTTTTTAACACATTAAGTCACCTTTACATCAAAGGTATGAGACACATGTTCTTTTTGTCAATCTTTTATCTTTGTCTCCTATTTTGTCTAAATAGAATTATTCTTTTTCTTTTTCCGGGGAAACTCTTATATTTTTCTATCATTTTTGACAATAGCAACATTTTTCACCCCATCTATCTACCTTTTAACTTAGTGTAAATGACAAATCTTGATAGTTATTTCCAATACCAAAAGAGGATTTCCACAAATTTGCTGCTTATTCCTCTCGCTTTTGTTAGAAATGACAAGAAAAAATAGATGTTTCCTAAAAAAAGAAAAATTGTGCATGTATTTGTCATTTTCGGTTACGTTAAGGATAATGGTAGAATGGGTAGGTAGCTAGGCAAAAAATACAAAAGTTGTCTACCTTTTGTGAAATTAATCCATTTTTGTTTATACATACCTTTATGAGGAAATTAAAACATATACTCCATTTATTATTGTTGAGGAAAATACCATTATTGCTGAATATAATTGTACACAAGACAAGATGGGTAAAATTAAGCTTCCAATATTCTTTCACCGTATATAGGCGAGTAATCGGACGATAAATCAAATGTTAACAAGAAATCAATGCATAATTCATTATTTATTATTATCATAAACAAGAAAGAAACGTAATTAACGCCACATTAATCTCCCAGTCAATGCCCAAATTAAGTTAAAGCGAGCACATTACATTCATACCAACCAAACATTGATAACTACGACGCTACAAACCTGCTTACGTTAAATTTCACAAAAATCCCAATCCATCTTCCTTTGTATCTTCGTGTATTTCTTCGTTGTCTTCCCTACCCTCTCTCACAACAGAGACAGAGAGAGAGAGAGAGAGAGAGAGAGAGAGAGAGAGAGAGAATAACCAAAATAATAATACACTCTTCCATCTCCATTTCCTTTTCCAAGAAGAAAAATCTTAGGATAATATAGCATTACTATCGCAACCCCAGAGGACACCAACAGAGTAAGTATCTAAAACTGAATTAAAAGAAAGAAAAAAATAAATCTCTAATGGGTCTATTTCATGGTTGAATTCAATAATAACATGTATGGTCGTTCTCAAGATTACATTTTTTATCTGTAATATGGACATAAAATGTCAAATTTGAGTGCCCATTTGTTGCTATGTTGTCTGATTATAACAGAGTTACTGTTTTTTTGCAGAGAGGTTCAAGAAAAAATTGAGTAGAAGGGTGTTTAAAATATTATATTCAAAATAGGCTGGGGAAGCGAAGTGGTTAGTACAATATTGTACAAATTGAGATTAAAGTGGAGGAAAAATCCAGTAGAAGAAAAAATGGATTCACCAATCTCTCCTGGAAGTGGGAAATCACCAGCAAATAAATCCTTCATGGATGAAATGTTGGGACTTCTCAGAGTTCGTATTAAAAGAGGTGTCAACCTTGCTGTTCGTGATGTCGTTACCAGTGATCCTTACGTTGTTGTCAAGATGGGTAAACAGGTTCATTTTAATTCACTCGATCTTGATTCCTCGTCATCATCTACACAAATTTTTTGTTGCATTGATTCATTCTACTATGATTGCACAATCCTTTATTAAGTCCAATAAACATAGCCTGAGCCATTTTATGTTAGATTGCATCTAGCCTTCTCTAACAGATATGGAATTTCTCCTTAAGGCGATTATTATAGAAGACCGCGTGACCTCTGCATGTGCCACTTTTTTTTTTTTTTTTTAAATTAAAAGTGGCAATGGAGAAAAAACAGTGAAAATTTCCCTTTTTATACTTCTATCTATAGTGTTGCCTTTAGCATTGAAGATGTAGTTGTCTGGCTTTGTTGTAGGGCTTGGATTTGGGTTCACTTTGTGCAAACAATCCAGTTGGATATTTTTCTTTGCTTGGTTCTCTTTGAATCAAATTGACTTTTGAGCACATGAAAAAGTAACTTTTGGTAGCACAAGAAAGTATGCTATCTTTAGAATCATGGTTTAAATTTTACTTGCCTTTTAATGCAAAAGATGAAGTAAAATAGTTCTTAGATGGTTGAATTTTCAGTTAATCCTTTCCCCTGAAGCGCGGAAATTGCTCTGTTTTTGTGAATTGTTCACGTTGTTTCAGTTTTGCTGCTACTCGGACTTTTAAAACCATATATTCGTTTTAATGTCCTGTGCAGAGGTTGAAGACTCGTGTTATAAAGAAGGATATTAATCCAGAATGGAATGAGGATTTGACACTTTCTGTTGCTGATCCTGAAACCCCAATCAAGCTGGTGAGTTCTACCATCTAATTCCTCTATTTGAATTACCTAAGGCGCCATATATTCGTTGCGTAAAATCATACTTGGTGTTGTGTTGTTTCTGACAATACGAGGTTGTCTTTTCTTGTGTGTGATTTCAGACGGTGTATGACCACGACACATTCAGCATGGACGACAAAATGGGATATGCGGAGTTTGACATTAAACCATTCATGGAAGCACAGAAGATGAAACTAGACAGCCTCCCAAGTGGTACTATAATTACAAGAGTACAGCCCTCAAGGTTGAATTGTCTGTCTGAAGAGACTAGTATCATCTGGAAAGATGGTAAGGTGATACAAGACCTGATTTTGCGTCTGAGAAATGTTGAAGATCGGGAGGTCGAGCTCCAACTGCAATGGATCGACCTCCCAGGCGCAAAAAGTTCATAGAGCGTGCACGCCAACCTGTCTTTAATGGGTCGATGTTGCACATTGTGTTATGAGTTCTAGTTTGGGCTGCAAAACTCCGTGGGTGTTTAAATGGTTTTATAGGTCATGTTTTGATATATATATTATTATCTGCCTTGCTTTTCTGTGCAAGGTATGTAGATTAGTATGTCTGTCTGTCATTACAATTACAATAATAATAAAGGGATTGATCCTTGTAACTTATCATAATACTTTATTAAAGCTCAGAAGATTAACGTCTATTGAGATTATTACAAGAAATTACAGGGCACAACATATTCATTAGCTGTGTAACTTTTGTTACAGGATTTGAAGCTCAATTTAGTAGATCCTGCATGCAAATTCCTGTTACCCCATTTTATATTTTGCTTGGCTAATTGATGATACTCTTAACGTTAACCAGCATACATGGCATGGCAATCTACCCTGACTGGCCCCTTTCGTTGGCAGGGAAGGAAAGGACTGGTTGCTCTGCCCGTTTTATTTAAAAAAATAAAATAAAATAAAAAAAGGAGAGAGAGAGAGAGAGAGAGAGAATATACTTTAAATGTGCAAGAATTGAAAAAAGAAACCAAAAAAAAAAAAAAAAATAGTCACGGTGAAACCGGGTGGGGGAGAAGGCAGGTGCTGGCGTCTGGAATGTACCCCATTGCCATCAAGTACCACCAGGTTCAAATGCTTCATGACTTGAGAGTAGGATCCCATTATAATTCTACTCTCCTCCACCGAAAAAAGAGGGGGAAAAAGGTTTAAATTACATGGTGACAAAAACTTGAACATGTCTAGGTTAAAAGTTCATCGGAAGAGCATGACTATAATAAAAAAAATTAAGGAAAATGTGGTCCTAAATTCCCTTCATTCTTTATCAAAATGCACGAAATTTTTAGTCTAGAAAATTATTTTTAAGTGAAGAATAAATTAAAAAAAAATTGAAAAAAAGGGATTAGGTGATAAGAAAGGGACAAAAAATTTCTTGAAGTAATGAAATGCATGCCCTTTTATACTCTTTGAAACCATAACCTATGTATCTCAATTCCATAGCAATTTGTGCAGTTTAAACATTGTGTTCGGGGGTTTACAACTTCAAGAGATGTGGGGAAACTGCCTCGTGGATATTCGTTTCACGCGATGTGCACGTGTCATTTTAACGAAAAAGTTTGACTGTGTGTGGGGGACCAACTACACTAATAACATCGAAACGCCTCTTACTAAAACGATAAAACAAGGATTAAACTGCTATAACCCCTGTTATAGAACAAAGACAAATGCAACCGACCTTCAAAACCATGACCTTTGTATTTGATTTCTATAGTTTTTTTCCGCATGGTAAACAATTCATATAGAGAAAATATTAGTATGATCTTATAATCGACTTGACACTATACTAACATTCTACATTTCTCGAGTCAACATTTAAAACAACTTTCTAAAAAGATTGATGAAACCATGGCCTTTGTATCTGAAATCTTTGCTATTTGTGCAGTTTAAAACATTGTGTTTGGAGGTTTACAACTTCAAGGGGGTTGTGAATCTGACACGCTAATCTTTACCTCCTACTTCCATTAATTTCTATGCATTAATTGCAACTTTAATCATTAAATTCAACGCATGCTTATATGGGATTTTTTAAATTAATTATCACTTCCGAGTAATTATGATAATTCTTTAACATATCTGCAAAGTTTATCTTCCCCCAATAAGCTTGGTGTGCCACTTTTTAGCCCCCAATCAAATTTCTAATGTTACCATTTTCTTTGGTACTTACACAAAATAATTATCAAAATTATCTTAACTTGGGAACTTAATACAATAGAAATGAAGAAAAGCTGAAGATGATCTTCCACAAAACATTATACGGAGTATATTAGCTTTGTGAATACAAATGCGTATAGTATATTTGCGTTCATAAACTTTTAAAAATTCATTCAAGTTTATGGGGAACAGATTTTTAAAAATTGTCGCTCCCGATTTGTACGAGGTAATTGCTAATGATAGTTTGTGTATGACAATTAGGTAAAATCACGAGACGAGGGAGTGGAAAAAGGTAACGGGCTAAGTAAAAATAGAAATTAACAGTAAAAAAATATGATTAAGGCAACATAAAAACAATAAATCTATGAAAGGCCATCAACATCCCACGAGCAAAAAAGCGAATCCAAGAAGAAAGTTAAGGAAAAAAGTGAAAAAGTTCTCCCAAATAAGTACTCCAAAACTCTCACCTTCCACTATATGCTTTCTCTCCTCAACTTTTATACTACACGTACCAAGTCATCAATGGAAGAATGAGCCATTTACCAAATTCCAGCACTTCTCTCCCGACTTATAAGTTAAAAATCTCTCTTTAAAAACTCTTTCAAGTCCGAACACAGCTAAATACAAAGAGCCAAAAAATTAATTAGTAATTCCCCACCTCTCTGCTTTGGGGATTGCAAGCGCAAGCTTGCTCGCAACTCTCAAAGCAGCATTCTGCATCTGTATACCCAGAAAAAAAAAAAAAATATATATATATATATATATATACACACACACTATTTCTGCTTTTTCTGTATAAACTTACAGCTACTCACAACCCCAAGAACATATGGTCCTTTCCTCTTCCATTTCCTCCACCTTGTTTACTTCAAGTTGTATTCGGTTCTGATTTTTGTTTCTTGTACACTTTGTTGATCTGGGCAGCTCCAGAAACCAGAAAAAAATGATAACTTTATCAGATTTCTATCATGTGATGACCGCAATGGTTCCACTGTATGTAGCAATGACATTAG
>CAVNYN010213534.1:0-23515 GCA_963692815.1 Nyctanthes arbor-tristis
ACTTGACCTGTCTTTAGTTGATCAAAGCTTTAAGAACTTCCTTTTTTCCCCTGAATCCTATAAATGATTGAGAGATACTGGAAGACTGACTGACACTGCATTATTCCATTCACATCGAAATATCTATTTCACCTGGACTTACTCTTGCTTTGCAGAAAGTAAGGACTGGTTAAGAAGGTTCACCAAATAGGCAGCTTTTAAAAAAAAAAAAAAAAAAAAAAAAAAAAGAAATTTAGACCTAAAGAGCAGCAAGGGCTTTAGAGCATTGTTCTAGTTCTTGTTCTGATAGTTGGTTTTGTGTTTCAGTAGTTCTGAGCTTATTATTTGCGAGTTAACTTGGAGACTTTCTTCCCAGATTGATGATGATGTCCAAAGGAAAATGAGATTCTTGATGGGGTGATCAAGTCATCACCGAGGTTGGTGAAATATTAGACATGCAAAATCTTGTCATGATAGTCCAACGGAACAAAATGGTGAGACATGTACTCTAGTCCTTTTATTTTCTATTGCTTGGTATGCTTCCATATTTACCTTGTGGCTGCTCGGTAACTTGTTTCCTCTTGGACTATTGAATCAGTTCATTGGTGCTTCATAATGTCCTAAATGTATCTTTGTGGTAGAACCATACTCAGGAATTACGAAAATGGAAACAATCTGGAGCAAACTAATTGAGATCATTTGCAATGCACCAAGCTGTACCAAGTTTATTCATTTCCTAACAAGATTGATGAGTTGCACCTTTGTTTGTTTTCTTTTTCTATTTCCCTGACCTTTTCTTTCTTTCTTTTCTATCAATACAGTTTATAGTCTGTTGTGTTTTTTTCTTTGCTGGAGTATGCTCTGTTACTCATCCATCAGAATTAAATATATGATTAGTGATTTAGTAATAAAATTAACCGGATAGGCCTAACCTTGGATATCCCGTGTACCATAAGGCATAAACCTTTGCTGCAACCTGATTGTAACATTATTCCTTGATTCTACCCTTAGTAGATCTCACACTTGGTTAAACGTGCATAAGACAATGTGCATGTTTAGAGTTCAATTGGAACTATTGCTTTACTTAACCGGAAGTCACCAGTTAGGTCAACTTTATATATATATATATATATATATGTATGTATTTTCTTTAACCTGAATGGGGAAAACATTGATTATTCAATATTGCTTGCATGCTAGATGCTTCAGTTCTCTTCTGAGTATGTGGGTTGGCATAAGGTATTCCTTTTGATATTTTACTTGGAATGGATAGGTCCTAGATCTTGAAGTTTTATCCTAATGATTTGCTCACAAATTTGACGATTAGGGTACCCACATGTACACGTGGGATTATCCCCCCCATATGTACATATGACAGGAGATTATTGGGGAAACTTACACACTGTGGGCCCCCTGTATGTGGGGGGCTTACACAATTATCCCAATAATCTCCCAGACTCCCGCCACGTGTGTGTATCATGTTGTGGGAGATCATTATTGGTGTAGGTACCCCTTGATTTAATGGTCCGTCATATTTTAGTAAAAAGTTACAGCACGCACTAAAACGACATGAGCATGCATCTCAATCTTTGAAGTGATCTCGTCTTGTTGAGTAAAGACAATCAACAGCTCAATAAATAAATAGACGTGCTTGGGTAAGTACTACAAGTCGTGCAGACATCTGGTTGTTTGTTCAAGGGACTCGATCATAATGTTTCACTTTCTGGAGCCCATAACATGGAGAAGAAACTTCTCAATCTGGGCACTAGATTGAAGGTAAATCCAAAGAGAAATATCTTTTTTGTGCAAATCGATAAATAATAAATACATAAACGTATTGATCTAAGAAACACAATGAGACATATTATTTTTACTGTCTTGTTTTGTTTAGTACCATAACATATTACATATCTATGCAATATATGCATAGAGGGATGCAAAAGAAAATGGAACACCACAAAATATATATATCATGGAAAAGGCAACTTAGCAGCAACGGGGCGAGGGCTACACATTGCCATTAAAGGTTGAGATCTAGGCATTGTTAGTCCTATCCCTTCGGTCATATCAACCATTTCCTTGCCAACTCTTTCCCAATTGAAGCATTGAATTATCGACCCTAAACCAAGTTTCACCACGCGTAAGGCCAACCCCTCACCGGGACATCTTCTCCTAGCTGAACCAACTGGCATTAACTTGAAACCATCTATAGTTCCTTCTATGCCTTCAAATCTTTCAGGCTTGAATTCTCTTGGATTCTCCCAAAACTTTGGGTCATTATGTATATACCACATGTTTACTAACAACATTGTGCCTGCTGGTACGCGGTATCCTCCCACAACACAGTCCTCTGAAGACTCGTGAGGTACTAGTAGAGGAGCCGTAGGGTACATTCGCATTGTTTCATTAATAATACATTTTAGGTAAGGTAGATTGGCAATGTCTGATTCATTGATTAGACGTTGGTATCCTACATGGTTATCAATTTCTTGCTGTGCCTTCTTCAGTATATGTGGGTGGTTCAGTAGAAGAGATAATGCCCACTCCATTGTTCCAGATGTTGTGTCTGACCCCGCTACCAACAAAACCTAGACATCCAGATCCAGCAATATTATCAAGAATCAATATTCAGTGGCTAAATAAATACCATTATTCTGGTAGAACTCGTGATCTCGAATATCTTCTCAATTTTTTTTTTTTTTCTTGGTTAAACCTCAAAATAGTAATTGAGGATTGAGCTTTTTTTTCGCCCGAACACAATAGTCGTGTTAAAATGAGACTATGAGCGTGGTGTTTGTATGTGAGTTTTCAATTGAGGACTAACCAGCATGAGGTTTCTGATGAGTCTATCAGTATAATATTCAGGTTCTTTCTCCTGCCGCTTCAGCAACACTTCAACCAGCGTTTTCTCCATTTCACGTGCCGTGGAATCGCTGCCGCTAGAGGCGGTACTTCCCATTATTCTTTTCCATTCTTCGACCAATTCCTGCATGAACATGTCTCTCTTTTTCTGCAACATCATCAGTTTCTTCTCGACCCCTCCAACTTCTCCCAACCACCTCAACACCGGCAGAAAATCAGCCATATTCGAGCCACCGGCCCAAAAAGTCTCTGTCACTATCTCCCTGAACCGCTTTGCCGCCTCAATTCCCTCCACGTTTTCTCCATAATACCTCTTCCCAGCTATCATTCGCATCATCTCATTCATCGTCAACTCGAAGAAGGCAGTTTTCATATCAACCATCTGATGCGCTTCCAGAGCGCGATATATCCGTTCCATCATGGCCTTGACTTCATCAGTACGAATATGTTGAAGCATTTGGAGTCTATGAGTGGATAACAATTCAATGGAAGATATCCTACGAAGATTTCTCCAGTGGTCTCCATAAGGTGCCCATCCCAAGGTTGTGTAGTTATTTCCGATGTGTTTACCAACAATCAAGCGGGGCCGGTTGGCGAAAACGACGTCGTTTTTGCCGAGACATTCCTCGGCGGCCGAAGGAGAGGACACCACCAGGACACGGCGGGAGCCGAATTGGAGAAGAAGTATTGGGCCATAAGTTCTAGAAATCTCGGCTAAAGATCTGTAAATGGGTTTTTTTAGAAGATAGAGATGGCCAAGAATTGGTAGATTGAGAAGGGGACTAGGGGGAAGATTCCTGAATTTGTTGAACACAAGTGTTTGGCGAAGATGTAGAGTGAAAGCAAGAGAGGGAAGTACACAAGAAGACTTGCCATTTCGTCTAGAATGATTGTTGTGTGTTTTTGCTTGCGTTTCTCCCCCTGTAAGTGTAGAATTTCTCACCCTGTTTCAGTTACATCTGATTTTTCATTGTTCTGCTTCAATGGCTTTCAATCAGTATTTTCCCCATCACTTCTCATTTAGAGGCACATGTATTGCTAAAAATGTATTTTCCTTTTCAGCTATTACAGTAGAATTGTAGAAAAGAGGAATTGAACTTGGTAAGGTGTCTGAGAAACCTACTTAAATGCCATTAAACTACATGAGTCTTGACGTTAAAATAATATGCAAGTTAATAAATATACATTTAACTTTAAAAATTAAAAAGATATTTTCAACACAAGTCTTCACCTTTGTAGAAATTTTGATCAAGGTATATCCAGTGCCTTCATAAATAGAAAAACCCACATGTACTTGTACATGAAACCACATGTGATTTCATATGTGAGACTTTGCACCATATGAGTCCATTATGGAGGCACTCAGTGTCTCGACACTGAGAAAATTCCCAACCTCTGTATTCAGACAAAAACATCATGAGTTTCATATATCTGCACAAAAACCAAAACCAATACAAAAACACAGCACCACATAATGCCACCAGTCTCATAATATAAAAAGATGAATCTAGAATCGGGAGAGGGAGAGGAATTGCATCGCCACTACAAGAAGATGAAACTAGAAATTGGGACATAGAAGGGGGAATCATTGCTTTTGTTAGGTTTAACATTTGCTTAGTACAAAATTTTAAGAAAAAGAGATACTTCCATGAAAATAGGATTTGGAATAACAAGAGGCATAAATAAAAATATTCTCTAATTATCTACTAATTTTATTTTCATAGGTTACATATATACATATAAATCATAAAATACCAATTTTATGTCTTACCACACATTTTTTTCCCAACTTGGGAAAAATTTATGATATTAAAGGTGTACTGAAAACTCAATGCTCTTAGCCCATAAAGAACCTACAAGTGTGTCTTAGAGCCCTATTTTAATAATAAATTAAGCCTTTTTTTTTTTTGAAGGGAATAAATTAAGCCTTTTAAATTTACATGCTGGGATGGATACTCTTAGTGGTACCAGAATTCCTCAACTAGAGACAACACAAGAGCCTTGAATTCCAAGATTTAATTATTATTTAGATAAGATTTAATTATTATTTAGACCAATTATACTATAGGGTTTGGGCTTGTGTCACGCAAGAATATTTGAATAACATTTAGTGCACTTCCGGATGGATCTCCATCAGACTGTCCAACTATACCATTTGGAATTTTGAGTAGGCTGTCGGCATGCTTGTCCTTTGTGTTTGTAATAATCTGTAAGGTCTCCTTATGAATTATTACTTTCTTTTATCATTTTCCGACTATTGTAACCTTTGTCCCACCTTTTCCCCCCTTTCTTTATATTTATTATTATTTATTTTTTTAAAAAATCACACTTGCTTGTTTAATTAATGAGAATAGACTTGTTTGATTAATGCGAATGGCATCTTGTTCTCAGCCATGGTCTCTTGGACTCAGAGATATGTGCTTGTTTAATTATCTTTATTCTTTCTCATTATAATTTTACATACTACTGATTTGAACACTGATTTAACAACTATCAAATTATCACCACATATTTCAAATTTCAATTAAATCTTCACCACTCACTTCAACTCATTATAATTTCATTGTCATAATAAGAATCAAAAAGGCATATGGTACGTGATATGTTATATATATAAGTTAGACGAAATAATGGCCAAATAACAAGTTTTTATTCTTTTCTTAATCAGTGATTTTAAATACGAGTTGATAAAAAATAAAAAATAATAAAAATTGTAGCTATACAATTACCCAGGTAAACCATATAATTTCTGTTAGTAGGGTTCGACTAAACCATATATCATCAATTGGGATACTTTTATAGTTTTCTCGGACCCTGTTCATGGGCTTTTCATAGGCTCCATTATGGGGTTTTATGCGATTTGCTTTGTATTCTAAAAAACTCGTATAAGTTTCACTTTGGTGACACTTACACTTGAAACTTAGACTCAACGCTTTGTCACACGCGGCGCTATCACGCATTTATCGTGTTTTATCACGTATTGGTGTGCTTAAACACGAGTAAACCGAAAACTTAATTTCGACACTTTTCCACATATTACACTTTTTAGAACATTGATTTAGAGTAAGGCACCTTGTAAACATTCATATTTACAAAATTGCCCTTACCAGTAATAAGAGTTTTTCTCCATCACGGGGCGATACAATAGCCGAACATAGAGTTTCATGCTATCTGGGTGCTTCAGAGCTAGAGCCTAGAGTTAACATCCAAACTTATAAATTTATAATACCCCTTCTGTTTCAATTATGGAGTTCATATTGTCTTTTTGGAGTGTTTCAATTATATAGTCTTCTTTCTTTATTAAGAAGTCTAAAATTATATTATTTTACTAATTTATCCTCATTTAGTACTTAGTTAAAACTATTAATTTTAAATTCTACTCATTAAATAAGGGTAAATTAGGAATAACAATTATAAAATTTATATTTCCAATACATTTCTTAATCTATATGAAGTAGCAACGTGAACTACATAATTGAGGCGGAGTGAGTAATCATCATAGAGATTGGCATAATCAGAAAATGGTCGAAGAGATTCTTGAAACTTGATGACTCCTACTAGTTCCCTTTTTTTCCCCTTGAAAATGGGGTAACCCGGATCGGGGGTGGCCGCCCCTGCTCTGCCCATGCCAAAGATCGAAGTCTCCCTACTCATAAAGGTCAAAGTCCCCAACAAACAAACGTGGATTGCACATAGCCATCAAGGGTTCAACCTTTGCGGCTCTTACTCCTGTCCCTTCAGCCATGTCAACACTCTCAGTAACCTTCTCCCACTCAAAGCACTGTATTAATGATCCCAAAGCCAGCCCCGCCACACGCATTCCCAAGTTCTCCCCCGGACACGCCCTCCTTCCTCCTCCAAATGGCATAAACTTGAACTCATTCTTCCCCACTTGAAAATCTTCGAACCTTTCCGGCTTAAACTCTTCTGCCTTCTCCCATATCCTACCATTGTGATGAATATCCCACACGTTCACCAATAGTATCGTACCGCAGGGGACGTGAAATCCGCCTATCGCACAATCTTCAGATGACATGTGAGGCAGAAGTAGCGGCGCTGGGGGATGCATCCTGAGAGTTTCTTTGATAAGGCACCGGAGATAGGGGAGCTCGACCACATCGGATTCATTGATCAGGCGTTCTTTTCCTACGTAGTGGTCGATTTCGGCTTGAGCCTTTTTGAGAACTTCAGGATTGTTGAGCAATAACGTAAATGCCCACTCTATCGTGTCTGCTGATGTATCCGTTGCTGCTTGTACCAAAACCTGTTCGGATAGTAAAATAATGTTAGTCCTGTTACGAGATAGAATAAATACAAATTCAATAACCACATGTAAGAATTTGGACTACTAACAAGACTGAGGTGAAACTTAGGTTACATCGAAAATTCAGAAATTTATTAATCTTGTAAAATTGTCTCATTCAAAAACATAATTTTTCTAATCCAATCTTAAATACTGTGACAGAATTGAAGGAAAATGCTGGCCAGCTTGTCCAATTTGTCTTTTCCAATGAAGGAGCTACAAAATAAGACAGGCACAGGCATGAAGAAAGATTTCAGAAACATAATCCCATAAACACAATTACAGAAATTATTGTTTTCATAATGCAACGAAAGAATCTCTTACCAGTAGGAGGTTTCTGATAGTTTCGTCCGTATAATTTTCTGGTTCTGTTCTTTGTAAATCCAGTAAAACTTCAATCATGGTTTTCTTCTTCAGAGCAGAATCAGTAACAGATGAACAATTTTTCTCCTTCTGACGTTGCTCGTCAATTAAGTTCTGCATAAACTCATCCCTTCTCTCCTGTATCGAGATCATCTTCTCTTCCGTGCTTTTAAATCCGAACCATCGCATGAAGGGTAAAAAATCAAGAACATTAGCCTCAGGAGCCACCAGGGCTGTCTCCTTTATAAGCTCTTGAAAAATTTTAGCATCTTTCGATCCCTCTGCTGCCTTTCCTCTGTATTTTTTCCCATTAATCATCCTGGTTATGACATTGAATGAAAATTCAGACAGAGTTGATTTCACATGTACAACCTTGTTCTGAAAACCTTTCGTTTCATTAAAGAGTTTCCGGATCAGGATGGCCACCTCTTCGTGCTGGATGTGCGAAAGCATTTGCACTCTGTGAGCCGATAGGAGTTCAATAGATGCGATTCTTCGGAGGTTTCTCCAGTGATTTCCATATGGAGACCAAGCAAGGCTGGTATAATTGCAACCAAAGTATTTTCCACACAGGAGAAGAGGGCGGTTCGCGAAGATGATATCATTTTTCGTGAAGCATTCTTCAGCAGCTTGTGGTGACGAAACCAGAAGAACCGGCCTGAGGCCAAACCGGAGAAATATCACTGGACCGTAACGCTTGGAAACTTTAGATAAGGCCTTGTGGAAAGGTTTCTTGAGCAGATAGAGATGGCCAATGAGTGGCAGATCTGGAAAAGGGCTGGGGGGAAGATTGTGAAGTTTGTGAAGCAAATGTTTGCTGGTGATGTAGAGGAACAAGAACAAGAAACATACTGTGAAAATGAGCAGGGAATTCTCCATGGATTAATTGCAAATTTGGAGATGAGGAAAGAGACATGTAAAAACTATTGTGATGTCAAAACAACATTTGAAAATAGAATTATTAGGCAGAAGGAATCAACAGAGGACAGAAGAAGACAAAATTACTCAGAAAAACACGCACTTAACTTTCGCGATTTTGAGAAAACCGTATATTTACGGTGAAAAATGGAGAAACCGACCGTGCGGCCCAATCATGCCCACAAAGAAGGTAAGTTACAAGTCCAAAATCCTTACCTCTTTAGGCCTTGTTTTTATAGCTAGACCGGGGAATCATGTAAATGTTGCATCTTCTTTTGTAAGCATTTTTTTTCTTCCTATAAAATAAAATTCCCTTTTTTTAAATTGTTTGCTTATTTTTATTAATTATTATTATTTTACAATGTCATTAAGTTGAAAAATTACGTGTAGCATCATTAAAAAAAGTCACATTTAGTTTTAAAAATCCACATTTAACTGAAAAATCACATATAAAAAGTCATAAATAGAAAAATACATAATTGATTTAAAAGTGTCGTGTTGATTGGATCTCATTTAATTAAGAAGTCACATACTTTGAAATTAAAAACTCACAAAAGAAAAAAATCACATTTAATTCAAAAATATCACATTGATAAGATCGCATTTAAATATTTAATTACAAAGTCATATATATATATATATATATAAAGGAAGTCACATTTAATTAAAAAGTCATAAATAGAAAAATTTACATTTAATTTTAAAATGTCAAATTGATTGGACCACATTTAATTTAAAAGTCACATATCGAATTTAAAAAGTCACATTTAGTTTAAAAATACAAAATAGAAAAATATCACATATAACTAAAATTTTTCACATTAATTGGATCATGTTTAATTAAAAGGTCAAAATAGAAATTCTCAAGTTTATTAAAAAGTCACGATAGAAATTAAACAGTCACACATTGAAGTTAGAAAAGTTATAAATAAAAAATGTTTTATTTACTTAAAAAATGTCAAATTGATTGAGTCATTTCATTAAAAAGTTACATATATAAAAATAATATAGTCATATATCAAAATAAAAAAACCACAAATAGGAAACAATCTCACTTAATTTAAAAATTTTATATTGGTTATGCCACATTTAATTAAAAAGTTACATTTAAAAATTGAGAAGTTACATATCAAAATTAAATAGCCACAAAGACAAAATCTCATTTCCAATTCAAAAAAAAAAAAGAAAAGAAAAGAAAAAAAATTCATTTCATAATTTAAAATTCTTAAAAATTCATTTCATTTAATTTAAAAATCTTACATTAGTCATTTCACATTTAACTAAAAAGTTACATATATGAATTAAAAAGTCGCATATGAAAATCAAAAAGTCACAAATAGAAAAAATCATATTTAATTTAAAAATGTTAAATTCGTTATGTCACATTATTAAAAAGTCATGTATATATAAATTAAAAAGTCACACATTGAAAAAAGTCACAAATAGAAAAAACCCCATTTATTGAGACACGTTTAATGAAAAAGTCAAATATATAAATTAAAAAGTTATAAATAGAAAAAGTCCCATTTAATTAAAAATGTTAAATTGGTTTTGGCACATTTAATTGAAAAGTCGTGTATATAAATTGAAAAGTCACATATCGAAATTAAAAAGTCACAAAGAGAAAAAGTAACATTTAACTTAAATAAGTCACACTATTGGGACACATTAAACTAAAAAGTCACATTTAATTTAAATATATGCCACATTTATTGGAATACATTTTACTAAGAAGTCACATATATAAATTAAAAAGTCATAAATAGATATAACATAAAAAAGTTAAATTGGTTTTGGCACATTTAATTGAAAATTTACGTATATAAATTAAAAAGTCACATATTAGAATTAAAAAGTCACATATAATTTAAAAATATGTCATTTATTTAGACACATTTAATTAAAAAGTCACATATATAAATTAAAAATTCACAAATAGAAAAAATTTACATGTAATTTTAAAATGTTAAATTGGTTTTGTCACATTCAATTGAAAAGTCAAGTATATAAAATATAAAGTCATATATTGAAAATTAAAAAGTCACACATAAAAAAAGTCACATTTAATTTGAATAAGTCACATTTATTGGGACACATTTAACTAAAAAGAGAAAATATAAATTAAAAAGTCGCAAATAGAAAAAGCACATTTAATTTAAAAATGTTAAATTCATTATGTCACATTATTAAAAAGTCACACATATAAATTAAAAAGTCATACATCGAAATTAAAAGTCACAAATAAAAAAAATCACATTAAATATATGTCACATTTATTTTGATACATTTAACTTTCACATATATAAATTAAAAAATCATAAATAGAAAAAAAGTCACATTTAACTTAAAAATGTTAAATTGGTTTTGGCACATTTAATTGAAAATTCACATATATAAATTAAAAAGTCACATATCGAAATTAAAAAATCACAAATAGAAAAAGTCACATTTAATTTAAATATGTCATATTTATTAGGACACACTAAACTAAAAAGTCACGTATATAAATTAAAAAGTCATAAATAGAAAAAATTTCATTTAATTTTAAAATGTTAAATTCGTCTTGTCACATTTGATTGAAAATTCACATATATAAATTAAAAAGTCACTTATCGAAATTAAAAAGTTACATATAGCAAAAGTAACATTTAACTTTAATATGTCACATTTATTTGGTTGCATTTATGTAAAAAGTCACATATGTAAATTAAAAAGTGACATATAAAAATTAAAAAGTCACAAATAGAGAATGTCGCATTTAATTTAAAATTTTTAAATTTATTACGTCACATTTACTTAAAAAAAGTCACACACACACACATATCAAAAAGTGACATATATCGAAATTAAAAACTTGCAAACATAAAAAATTCATATTTAATTTAAATATCTCACATATATTGGGTCACATTTAAATTAAAAATCACATATCAAAAATAAAAAGTCTCGTGTAGAAATTAAAAAATCATATATCAAAACTAAAAATTTACAAATGAAAAACTCACATTTAACTTAAAAATATTACTACATTGATTATATCACATTTAATTAAAAAGGCAACAAGTAGAGAGAGAATGGGAAAAAAATGAAGATGACAATGAAACCGAAGACAGCATGCGTGAAAAATGGCAAAGGGGGGAGCATCCAAAAAATTAATTTGATCTAACACCTGATGAACCATATGTTATGACACCCGATAGTACATGTGGCTTGCATATAGACTGTCCACATGCACGCCACATGTGCCATCGGGTACCATAGCTTATGGTTCATCGGGTGCCGGAATGAGACTAGCGCATCCCACGGGTGGAAAGAAGTTAACACCAGCCTAGACTTTTGACCGTAATTTTCCATGTTGATTCCTTAATGAGTTTTAAGCGTACTTTTCAATGAAATATAAATTATACAGTTTTTCTCCTAATTTTCTCTATCCTCCAGATTATACTAGAAATGTTAGCAAAAGATCTTGTGTTTTCAAAGATGGGGTCTAATTAGTCGATTCAAGTAAGATAGTGTAATGCATAAAGCGTAATGAACTCCTTGTCTTGTGAATGGTACAATGATGAGAAAGGCAACATGATCCATCTCAACCCAACATATATAAATGTCAAGCTATAGTCGTTGACCTAAAAAAGTAATTCACTAAAATGGTACACGGAACAATTATAAACCAGTTGACGAACCTTTCTTCTACCATTTAATGACTTCATAATTAAGCCAACGTATAATTGGATGCTAAAGGGAGAGAATTAGCTTAGATGCTTGGGGACGAGGCCTGCACTTGGCCACTAGAGGTTGTGCTTTGGGCATGCTTAGTCCAGCTCCTTCAGTCATATCAACCAAATCCTTGCCAATTCTTTCCCAATCAAAGCATTGGATGATCGAACCCAACCCTACTCCAATCATTCGCCAAGCCAAGCTCTCCCCGGGACATCCCCTCCTCCCCGAACCAAATGGCATTAACTTGAACCCGTCTCTTGTTCCGTCTAGGCCCTCAAATCTTTCAGGCTTGAATGTCCGAGGTTCCTCCCAAATCTTCGGATCATTCTGGATTGCCCACAAGTTCACTAACAACATAGTACCCGCTGGGATGTGATATCCGCTAACAATGCAATCGTCGGACGACTCGTGAGGCACGAGCAATGGGCCGGGAGGGTACATTCTCAGTGTTTCGTTTATGATACAACATAAGTAGGGGAGACTAGAAATGTCTGATTCATCTATTAAACGCTTAGTTCCAATACAAGAGTCAATTTCGCATTGTGCCTTCTTTAGGACCTCTGGATTGTTGAGCAAAAGAGAGAGTGCCCATTCCATAGTTCCAACTGATGTATCTGTCCCTGCTGCCAGCATACCCTATACGTCCAGTGATTTTACAAGGAAACTAATTAGTACATTACTGTACCTTGTGTGTTATTTGATTATTGTAGTCTTGATTGTTAAACTGGTTTCAAAATCATTGGAAATTATCTACTGCCACTGACTGGTAGCTTATGACATTTGTTTCTGAGTACCACATTAACTAGATTAATGGAAGTCTTCCTTTCAAAATAATAATAATAATAATAATAATAATAATAATAATAATAATAATAATAATAATGGCATCTGCTTTAACTTTCCACGCCCTAAATCAGGGTTCCATTCCCCTCCGATCCAATCCCCTTGTAATTTAAAAAAATAATAACAATAATGCAGCCAGCCCACCTTGCATATTCCACCATTTGCAATTATTTTTATTTTCTTTTATTTTTTTTATGAGGACCGCCATATGCAATTTTGAATAATTATGATCAGGTGTCACCTTCGGCTTTTAAAAGGGCCAACCAATAAAGTATACATGTACTTTCACTTTCTTTTTTTTTTAAAAGAAAGCCATGTTTGAGCCACGTGATTAGAATCATGTCACGAAATGATAAGAAAAGTATCTAGTTCAATTATTGCAGATTTGCCTGTCAAAGAAAACATGTAACAAAATATAAATGAAATGATTTTCATTTTTTTGGCAATTATTCAATTAACAATACTTACCAGCATGAGGATTCCAATAATTCCATCAGTGTAATACTCAGGTTCCTTCTCCTGCAGCGTCAGCAGCACTTCAATCATCGTTTTATTCTTCCCTCCCTTAACGGAATCGTCCGCTCCACCACCGCCGTCACCGCTCCTCATTCTTTTTTTACTCTCGTCCATCAGTGCTTGCATGGTTGCGTCTCTCTTCTTCTGCAAAACCATCAGTTTCTTCTCCAGTCCTCCTACTCCGAGCCACCTCAGCACGGGCAAAAAATCCACCATACTTGACGTCCCACCAAGGCGGAAGGTCTCCACAATGATCTCCCTGAACGTATCCACCTCCTCGATTTCCTCCACGTTCTCACCATAATAACTTTTACCGGCTATCATTCTCATCATCACATTAATCATCAGTTCAAAGAACACAATTTTCATATCAACCGTTGATCCTGAAGTGTGGTACAGCCTTCTAATCATGGACTTCACCTCATCTACACGAATCCCCTGAAGCATTTGGAGTCTTTGAGTGGACAATATCTCCATGGATGATATTCTACGCATCATTCTCCAGTGATCTCCATAAGATGCAGCAGCCAAGGATGTGTAGTCGTTGCCGAGATACTTTCCGGCCATAGTCTTGGGGCGATTGGCAAAAATGATGTCGTTTTTGGTGAAGCATTCCTCGGCGGCTGAAGGCGAGGACACCACCAGGACACGGCGGGAGCCGAATTGGAGGAGGAGTACTGGGCCATAACTGTCAGAAATCTTGGCTAAAGATCTGTAAAGGGGTTTCTTCAGAAGGTAAAGATGGCCAAGAATGGGTAGATTAAGGATGGGACTGAGGGGAAGATTTTTGAGTTTATGAAGAAAATGTTTAGTGAAGATATAGAGAGCAAATAAGAGGGGACCGTATACACAGAGATATGCCATTTTAATGAAACTCATTATTAGCTTTAACTTTCCAGAGCATAGAAATTATATATCTAGAGCATGCCGAGACCTCTTGTCGCATTTGCTATATATCTTGAACACGCCTCCTCACACTAATTATGTGATCATTTTTTAATCAAAATCGAACATGTGTGAATAATTTATTTTAAATAGATAATAATGTGAAATTCTAAGACCTTTTTGTGTGCTTTAATATCATGCATTACAACTACTTGATCCAAGGTACTTATCAGTCTGCTTAATGTCACGGACTAGAAGTAAAACTAATTAATTTTTTTTTTGAAGGAAAAATTTAGGTTGAAAACGTTTGTGCAATTTCTTACATAAACGGTTGTGCGACTTTAATTATTTCAGAAATTAAACTATTTCATATTTATAGCATTTATTTTATTTTATTTTTGTGTCATTGACTATCTTTTTTCTTTTTTTAATGGCTATAATTTTACTAACCAGCATCCAAACATTGAAATGCATTGTTAAACAAAAAGCATCATAAAGTATTAATTACTTAAACTTTAATTTTATTATCAAACATTATTCCCTGTGTGGAGAAATCTGAGGTTCAATACCTGTCCTGGAATTGTGGCACTCAAATTGTTGTGGGAAAGAAAAATGGTTGTCAAAGTTTCGGCGCTGCCAATCTCCAATTGGGTATTTCACCTGACAGGCCATTTCCAACAAGTTCTACTACCTCCAAAAAAATAAGTCAATTTTCCCGGAGACTTTAGTTTGGTTGTGTCCTCCCAGTGGATTGTGAGAAAGAATGAATGATACAAAAGAGTATTCATAACGTGTTTGTCTCCGATATTATCATCAATAGGCCCTGAAAATAAGTTGTGTGAAAGGTCGATGGAGTTGTGGGTGCCATTGCCAAGACCACATTGGCTAGTCTTGGAGAGTATTGGTTTCAGACCTGCAGAAAGCTTGTTCGAGGTACGACTACAAGAGATTCTTGACTTCTTTATAAATGCCTTCCGGAATTCTACCTGAGAAGTTATTTCCCTGGAAATAAAGAAAGATAATTGAAACCATCTTCCCATTCGAAGCAGGTAAGTGACCAGACAACCGATTTCCAGAAAGTTGTAGGTCAGACATTGAGTAAAACGTTGGAAAACAGAGGAAGGGACTGGCCAGGCCAGATGACGGTTCTGGAATGCCAAAAGAAATCGATCCAGTGAGCCTATTCAAACCAAGAAAAAGATAACCCAATTGAGACAAGTGGCCAATTAGTTGGGGGTGGAATTGAAATTACTGAGATTAACAACTTTTTCAGGAAAAGACAGGTTCCCAAGAGAATGGGAGAGAGTTCCAGTCTTCCAGACATTGATCCCATGGAGTTTAGGCCGGAAGCAATGCTAATTACGACTAGTGATCCGTTTCGATCTATGGCAGGAAATGCCATCCCAGGTTTTGCAACAATCTGTTCGGGGCTTCCATGTATGCAGCAGTTTTACGGGCTCAGAAGTGATTTTGTTCTTAATAAGTTATAATAACGCTTCGCAGTCGACCGCATGGAATGGCATGCGTCGCATTTGGTTGCAAAATCGAAGAAGACAAATAGATGAAATGAAAGATGAAGAAGAGGAATGTAATATTTCTGAGACTGGGAACTCTCCATTGGATTTGAGTTATTCAATTCAAGTAGATGGATTGAATGATCGAAACTGGGAAATATGTACACATACTGAAAATTGTATTATAATAATCAAAGTTTTTTTCCTGAATGTCTTGGATTTCATATTTATATCCTTTACAAATTTAACTTTTAAACAGATATACGCTATCATATATTGTTTGCCTTTCTAATTTAACAATTGAAATTGGAAGTAAATTAAAGCAACCGCATTCATTATGTCAACATTATTTATCTAGGTTTTCATCCCCACTGTTATTTAGATGGAAGTGACTTAATTGGATGTAACAATTAAGTCTAGTTAGAGCGTTTGTTATTAAAGTTAACTAGTTACATAAGTAATTGTTAATGATATTATTAATTACTACCATGCACATTGAAGAAGTTACACCAACATAGCACCCCAAAAAGGTGATTTAATTTACAAATAAAACCTTTTGAATTTGTTACATAGACCACTTAAATAAACTCACGTTGAGTTTATAAATTACATTGTTTTCACAAAAATGATAAAGACCAAATGGTTTTTTTCCCCTTTTTTTTCTTTTTTCAATAGGGGCCGTGCAAACGCATTCCCCACTATCACAAATTATGACGTAGGCTCGATCACTTAAGCTGATCTTAAGTGGGCGCCCCTCCAAAGTACAATGGAGGTCGCCAACCTAGGCCATGGGCCTTACAGATCACCCAATAACCTCATCCAAGTAAGTATAAAGACCAAGTGGTTTTTATGGCAAAACTGTAAGATTTTTCTACCCGTGGAGCAATGCCCAAGTGAAGTTTACCGGCCTCCGAAGTCCAAATAATATATAGGGACGGATGGGTTAGCCTCAGTCGGGCAAGCCCCACAAATTGCAAATCTTGGAAGTGAAATTGTAATCCCTAACTAAAAAAATCAAAAGTTGTCACCCGAGATTTATTTCAATTTCCAAAATTGGAGTCAAATTCTTAGACCTCAAATTTAATTCCCAAAATGATAAACTATCGTTACATGATATTGGGTATAATAATAATAATAATAATAATAATAATAATAATATAAGGACACCTCATACTTATAGAGGTAGAATACGGAATTGTGATCGAAGTCTTCGATTATTAATGTAAGAACGTTTTTATCATGTACCAAGAAATTTTATACAATGTTGGATAAGTTGTGCTGCACATGATTGAAAATTAAAACATGTAAAATATCTTTGAAGATTCTTAAAATCGAAGAAAATCACTTTGGAACAAACACGAAAAAGACCCTCATAGAATAACTTTCTGACTTGGACCATTAAAATTGGAAATAGAAAATTTTAAATATATTCTTTAGTGATTTGGGGAGACAGGATATAAATGTAATCGATAAATTAAAACTTTATTACTTAATAACAAATAAAATAGATTTTTCCTTCTCAAAAAAAAAAAAATAAAATAGATAAATAAATAAATAAAAATGAATGAGCAAATTTGTTAAGGAAGCTCGATGTGCACCATGTGACTTCACGTGTGTATATGCAGTGGCGTAGCCAGGATTTAAATCTTATGAGGGCAAAATAATAAAGTCATATTAACCATATATTGTTTTCTTTTTCAAACAAAGTGAACATTAAACTTTGATGCAAATAATTTTATACATCAATATTTACTCCGCAAAATGATCGCTTCACATGTTCTTTTCTTGAAGAAGGAATCAATTCTCTTATTTCCTATATACGATGTATAACTTCATTCTAATGATCAATATGATACCTAAAGAAAAGTTCAAAAATACATAATAAGATTCATGAATCATGAATAATGTGAAATTGTAAATAATAACTCAAAAAGGGATTTCCAAACAATCAACTTCACACCAAGAAAAAAAAACTCAGAACTGGTGGCCAAATTATTTATCCTCTGCCAACTACCTCTCTTTCTAACAAAAAAGGCACTATTTTCTGTTATTGTCAAGCATTTCAAAGTTTGATTTCTTGTGTTTTAGTTTTAGCATTTAGTTACAATATTTCATTTCTATTTTGTACAATCAGTGAGCAAAGAAATGCACAACCACATGAAGTAGTAACTAAAATACTAAATTACTAATAACTATATTTCTTACAAGTTACAAAATTAGGGCAAATACTAAATCACAAAGAATGAAAGAACACAAAAAATCATCTAACCATGAACCATGTAAATTTAGAATAAAAAATTTAATCCATTGCCCACAGCTTCTAATAAGTAATAAAATGACCATTTATATTTTGCAAAAAGTTAAAAGTTAAAACTTAAAAAGAAAAATGGAAAAAACAGCCAACAGTTGAAGGAATGCAGGAGAAACACACTCAAGAGTCAAGAACAAAATACAAGAATAAATAATGAGGAAGATGAAGAGAAAAATGAACCATACTTTTCCTCCGTGACCGTCTTCTTGATTTATCCCTTCTGATTTTGAAATTGGGATTTGGGCCGGCCCTACTTTCTATATGGTTCTGTTCTGCCCTTCGGTCCTTTCCCTCTCTCTCAGTAACAGCAAAGTATCGTTTGTTTTGATTAATTGCAAGTGAACTGAAGTTGGATAATTGCTAATTGGGTTGGCTTCTAAATTAATTTTAAATGGGCTTAAAGTACTAGACAGACTTGGGCCTTTTTGAATCTTTTTTCATCCCAAGTCCCATCGGCCCAATCCAAAATGCCTTCTTCTCCGTCCGTTTCCACTTCCATCTGCAATTGCTACCAGATTCAGTGACTTTTAGCGAGGAAAATTTGAAATCTCAAAAAGTTTTACCGGGGCGATCACCATTCTGGTGACCAACTTTGCGTCCCTCCGCCCCTGTGTATGTGGTCTCCATAGAAAAATTCTGGGTATTTATAATAATTAATGACAATACAATCTAATACTATCATGTTGGATACAAATGCGGCATGACTAAAAATACACAATGTATATTCAAATAAATGTAGTTGAGTAGTGTCAAATACCAAACTGGCTATAAAATTATTGTCTGGAGCTTCATAAATATTTTGTTTTCTTTCTTCCATGTTTTTACCCCTCCCCTCTTCTTTTCTTTCCTCACACTTACTGTTGTAAAAGGTTCTAAAAAGCTTAAAACATAATACAACGTTGTCTTTTAGTTTCAATTTTACGTCAACACTCGAAGTTAATGTAACAATACCACATCATGTGAGGCCATTGTATCTCTTTCCCACTCCCATTGGAGGAAGGAGATCATTTCTATATTTTAAGGTTAAAGAAGTAAAATCTGAAAAATAATTCAAATTGAGCTGCAGTACTTAGATACTCAAATTCCCGAATAGGACATCCGTCTCCCCCCTAATTTCCTTCCCCTATCTCCCACATCTCCCCCTTGTATCCTAAATATAATACTATAAGGGGCTTGAGAAATGGTACAAGTGAATATGCCAATGGTACAACTAAAATTGAAACTCTGGACATGTGTCACAATATCCTATCGTCTCCACAGTGCACATTTTTTTTTTTTGTTCCAATTCATTCATACCTTAACCCATTTCTATATCCATTTGCCCTCTTCATTCTCCTCCTCCTCCTTTCCTCCTGTAACCTTTTTCTTTACCTTTTCTGTAATTTATCTTTTCCCACCATTTTGTACGCCTGCTACGCAATCCCTTCTCACCGATGCATCCCTATATTTTTGCTATTGAATGGGAGCTCCATTTCTGTTCTTCTACCACAATTTTTGAGAGGCCCTAAAATCTCAAATCGTGCATTTTTCTTCGCTTTGGCCATATGATTTTCTACAGCTAATGAAATGCCCACTACTTATGGTTATCCATGGCCAGTTCCACGAACAGATCGGCAACGCTACAGATACCAATTACCTACTCATGAGAGACTGGTCTGGTGAGTTTTTAAAGAGCTTTTCGTGGAATTACTCAGGAAAAAGGAAAAGATTTTATGATTTGTACTTGTTGGATACGCTGGAGTTTTTAGATAGTTGCAAATGTCTTGAGATGGTTTGTGAATTCACAATTGAGGTTTTTGTTTGGGTGAATTTCAAGGTTAATTGTGGAACATAGGAATTAATTTACTTTAACTTTTATAATAATTGGTCGTAATGGAACTTAAACTTTCATCTATTTAAAAATTCGTGACTTCCGATATTATGTATTGAATTTGATGCTTCAATTATACAAGTAGATTGCAATAATATGTTTTCTCTGCCATCCTTGTTTATGTTTCCTGCTTCGGAGTGATGGCTAATATATAAACTATGCGATTTATTTTTACCGCTAAAAATTAGGTAGTCGACCCCTTGATTTATTTTTGTATGTATGTTTTGTTAATTGCTTAAAACCCATTTTTTTCCCTCCCCCCTTGTTTTTTGCTTCAGATTTATAATACATGGCCGTCATATAGAAGCCACACTGTGGTTTGATTTATGTTTTGATTTTGGAATTTAATTTAATTATTTCTTAATCATTCTGTGTTTTTTTGTTTTCATGCTATCCTTCACACACTCCCACATCCCCCCTCCCCCTTTCCCCACCAATAAAAAAAAAATTTTTTTGAGTGGGGAAAAAAAGGCCACAAATCAAATGTTATTTGTGAATTTCAATTTAACGGTTCCAAACTTCTTTTACGAAGGGCCATAATGGTTGAGTATATGTGCTTTGGCTAAAATTTTCAAAAAAGGGGTTTTGGATTTGATACACAATTTTTGGTTTAAATAACAAGAAATCTTTCTGGGATCATTTTCTTGAGGTCTGGCTTTTTTCTAATTGTGGTTATATTTTTTGTGCCTTCTTTTTTTTTTTTTGAGCTATTAAATTGTTAGTTTCCAACAGGATTTTTGGAATTTGTTGTTTTCTTTCTTATTTCCTGTGATTGGATCTTTGCATTGATAACTTGTTTTCCATGTCTTCTTTTATTTTCTGTGGCAAGACTCCAAAAGCCAAGTATAGTATTCCTTAAGAAACCTTTAATTGTCTCTGTTTATTAATTAAAAATAAACCACAGTGATAATGAAAATACTCATTCATCATGCATAAGTTAGAGTAATGGTTTACACGAAAAGGAAGTTGTATTTTAGTTATAGGTTTTAGTTATTGGAAAAGTGTTCCATATTGAATGCTTTGCATTGCGCGAATGATTGACTTTCATGAATAATTTATTATTAAGCACATAATGATAATTTCATTTTGCTATTTACATGAGGTGCTATAGTTATTTAGGTATATTTCTACCTCTTTGGTCCGAGACCATTAAGTTTTTTCCCATTATGGTGTAGATGTTCTTATCTATTCATTTCACAATTCTATTTTTCTGAACTGTTTTTATCTTGCATAATTTTTATGGACAGGTTCTGAACCTTTGATTGCCTTGGGAACTCAGTGACCTCCCACTTAAAATTTGCCTATGAAAGATAATGCTGTTAGTAGGGGAAGCAGGGGAAGCATATTATTGTTCCTAAGAAAATAAACGCACACAATAGTTTGGAGGCAGCCAAATTTGCCTATAATTTTTTTATTTTTTATTTTTTTCAATTTACCCACTGTGGTTGTTTCTTTGTTAAGCTTTATTGTTTTTCTTTTAATTTATTAAAGCATTTGTAGTATGGAAAATGGTCATTGTCTCAACTTTCCTATTCTTGTTACATCTTGTTTGAAAATTCATGCCAGGGATGACATAAATAAAAAGTTTATGTCAAATAATGGATGACAACTTTGGGAAAATATGATTATAGGTAATTTACGTGCACCGCACGTACCTACACTAGCATAAAAAAGGGTAAAATCTATAAAATTAACAAAGAAATTCTTTTACGAAGGCAATATTACTAAATTCTTTTACGGAGGCAATATTATTAAGTTTTAAAGGTTTTATGAGCATAAGAGGAGTAATGCTTATAGATAGAGTCTAGACCCAGTAAAAAGTAACAATGTACAATCAAGACAATATGTTACAATATGATAAATGTAACTTGTTGAGGCGTGTGTATAAGAAACTTTTAAAACATAGTACTATCTCCGTCCCAAAAAGATGGTCAATCTTTTTTCTTTCATCCGTCCTAAAATATGGTCCAGTTTCTTTTTTAAAAAGTAGTTGAAATATGAGTTCTCTTATATACCTTCATTTAATACGCATAATTATTAAAAAAATAAAATTATTAAAGTGAAATAATTAATAAATAAAAGGGTATAATAGATAAATAACGTTAAATTTTACTTTTTCAATATTATTATATGAACTTTTTTTAATCTGTGTGTAAAATTGACTTATACTATTTTTTTGGGATGGAAGTAATAAATAAATCAACCAATCGTAAAAAAGTTTCATGCAACTCGATAGATGTAAACGCGTTCTAGGATGCTTCATCATCAATCTTGGTGGGATGACGTCTGTCAAGGGAAAAAATGAGCAAACGTGAAGAAGCCTCCTTTATTGACAAATCAAAAGAATACTTTTGACTTTTTAGTTTTCTTATTATTATTTTTTTTTAGTTTTCTTATCATTCATATAATATTCAAAGATACTTTTGTCCGTTTGTTTTTCCCTTTCTGCTAAGTTATCTAGAAGAAGTTTACCATTGGAAGACTTGAAAGACCATCTATCTTTTTTTCAAAGAGAAATTGTACAATGTTTGATTCTTGTTATCTTTCTTTTATCATTATAATTTTACTTATTATAATCACTGATTTTGGTAACCATACGATATTAGTACACATTTCAAATACCATTAAACTAGTTGTACAGGAAAAATAATTCTAAAATATACTAATCTTTATTTTATTTTGTCTTATTAAATAAATGTATAGCTTAATATATCGGTCAATGCAATGTATTAATCAAGAAGATAGAGACCACAAGCCAATAAAAACATATATCTTTTAAGACACTTAGTAGTACTTACATTATTAAAACAAGAAAAAGAAAATCTTGTTTATATTTGAGATAGGCTTGTTTGCTTGAAAAGACCTATTTCCTTATATTCTTCAAATTACTAGTTGTTTTTTTTTTTTGAAACTTAAAAGATACTTTTTTTCACCATTCAAATCATACAAAAGACAATCAACAAAGAAATCAGCGGGATGATCCTTTCAAAGATGAGAAACACATTGTCTAAACCCAAATCTTGATAATGTGTGAGCTACGGTGTTTGCCTTCTTATTAACGTAGCTACACATAGATAGCGAGAACTCAAGAATAAGGGACGTTATCATGTTGATGATGATGCCTTCATCATTTCTCTCAGTTGGATTTTGGAGAGCCTCAACTGCTACTCTACAGTCGGATTCGATAACTTCAATTTGGAAACCCTCATCAATGACCAGTTGCACACCCAGAAGGATTGCCATACACTCCCCAGCAAGAGGGCCGATTGAACCATGGAGCACGCTTGTAGCACCCAACACAAATTTCCCCGTCTCATCTCACACCACAATGCCAACTGCAAAATGTTGTGCCTCCGTATGAACTGCAGCATCAAGATTAACCTTAAGAAGTCCGGCCTTTGGTTTTTCTCCATAAGCGCGTTGCCGAGTGT
>CAVNYN010213535.1:0-14319 GCA_963692815.1 Nyctanthes arbor-tristis
TTACAAATTACAAAAATAAACAAAACCAAACAAGCTCGAAATTTCAAATGTAGGACTTGTTTACTTTTAAATAATAAAATACATTCTAATTTTAGCTGAATAACTTTTACAAAACTATTTTCAAAAAATGTATCTCAATAGTGTCTAACTTTTTGATAAATGAAAATCTAAAAGTTTTTCAAAACCTTGAATGTTATACCTATATATATAATAAAAAATTTTTTTAGTGCTGTTAAGATGTTGAGGCCCTGTGCAATCGCATTACCTGCATACTTTCAGGGCCGCCTCTAATTATATATGACCGGGTTAGGAGAATCAATTAACTAAATTAAATTTTCTATGTTTCAAGTGAGGTATGCATGATGTTAACATGAGGTATGCATGATGTTAACAAAAGGTAGAAGTGTGTATCCTCTAGCTAAATTTTATTTGTATTGTGTATTATGTTTGTCTATATTATTGATTTACTTTACGCTGTACTTCAATAGAACATATATCTATATACATTTATATTGTTACAATGTGAATTTATAAATGCATTTTAAGGATAGGGTTCCGGGGGGGGGGAGTACATCTATGATCTAACTCTTGAAAATTTCACGTTAATACATTAAGAATAATGCTACTCTTCCTTATTGAGTGACTTGTTTGGTGACTTGGTGAGGGTGTATATTTTTTTGTCTATATATTTCAATTAAATATAAGGGTATTTTTGCCAATGTATTAAATAATTATTTAATAACAAGTAATCGAGCAAGTGATTCGACAAGAGAATATAACATAACTCATATATTAAACAACACCACCAAACGAGGACGTGAACGGCATGTAACCTATCATAGGAACCGAAGTTTTCTCGCATGGTCGAGCTTTTTCAACCACTAAAAATGTCCATTTTTTGTTGGCAGTCAATATTAGGCAACAATGTTGGGCGCCATTGTTTAATGTAAAGTATATATAACATCGAAGTGGACAAGAAACAATTTGATTCTGTTTTTCCTGTGGACGCAAATCGCATGTCCTTCTAGATAAGTGCATGAAAAAGTTAAACCACATAAAGATTCCGCATTTAGAACGCTAGTTTTGTACACGAAAGCAAAGAACAGATAAATTCTACACGAAAAATTCAAAAATTTAAAGAAGTGACCTTTGAGTTGAGCATAGAGAGAAAAATCTACTGTAGTCACCTCTTAGAGTCTTTAGTTTCAAGACCTTGCAATAGATGACACACACAAGCGAGAAAGAAACAATTACCATCAATTGTTCGGTGGAGCATTTAAACTCGTCTCCATCACACTTTCTTACTAAAAAATAATTTTTACCTAAAAAATCTTGTAAGAACAAGCCTTAATACGTAACAATATTGGAATTCTGATTTATTTATAAACATAAACATAACATTTGAAACAAGTTTCTAGAATTCGCCGATGGTATCTAATCACTATAAAAAATCATGGCTTTAGAAATGGATTTTTGGGTTCTTGAAACCATGAAATCCGTTCCTACAAGTTATTAATAACGGATTATTTCGGATAAAAAATCTATTGCTTTTCTAGTGGTGGCTGATAGTATTCTAACCGAAATTCCGTTGGCAATCATTTCATCAAACCGAAAATCCGTTGGTAATCAAGAACAGAAATTCCATTCCAAATACTTTACCTTCATCCACAAAAATTCCGTAGCTGAAAGCATTTACAATTGCAAACGGAATTCGGTAAAAAACCATTACGTACATAATTTTGGTTTGAAATTCCACTAACGGAATTTTTGTCACTGAAATCATAGAGCATTACCAACAGATTTTTAGTAGGTAAAATCATAAACTATTAGTTACGGACGGAACCGGTGTTCATTCAAGACCGACACTCACCGAATCGATTTTATTTTGGTCAGTTCAGTTGAAAAATGATTTAGATTTTCTATCTTTAAATTTTTTTTTTTAAATTTTAGACTATCACAAATTTTAAGGAAGTGTCTCGTTTGAATTGGACCCTAAGAAGGAAATAAAAATACTTAAGGGTAAAATAGACAATTCAACAATATAGCCAACTCATCCACACTTGAAATATCAATCTGAATGCCTTCCTTTAAATAATTAAAAACCACCATCAATATTTTGTGGTTTTTCAATGTGGGACTTGCTCTTCCTATTTCTCTTACTCAAAATGTATTTCTATTATTATTGTGCGACTTCTAAGTTTCTTTAGATCTGATTTATGATTTCTGGGTTTGTTTTCTGGTTGGTTTTTTCGTTCAATTGCTGAATTTCATCGATTTTGTGGTTTCAGTTTGGGTTATCAGTGGTTCAGTATGCTTTGGTTTGACTCAGTCTGATTTAGCCTGGTTTATACCCTCAAACCTGCCAATCAAATCGATCCAATCACATCCTCACACAGACTGATTGAACCCAATCGGAAAACTGGTAAAACTGACCAAGTCGGTCCGGTCTGGTTCAGTTCATCGAGTTAACTTGGTTGACTCAGTTAAAATGCCCACTCTTAATTCTCACATATTATCCAGCAATTCAAAATTTGGTTGAAGGTTATCTAATAAAGAATTGATTCGTGTTCTGTGAAGGGAAAGAGTAATCGGTTGATAATGAGATAAATGAAGAAAAGTAAAGTACATAATTTAGGAATAATAAAGAAACTGCATCAAGAATTAAAAAAAATAAAACGGAAATCTAGTACATCTGTGATGTCACCATTGACATCATTAGTGAGCTTACAATGTCACACTAGTGACGAGAAAATACAAAACTATACAAACTTCTCTTATTATTAATATATATATATATATATATATAGATTATTAAGTCCAGATTTACCAACGAAAAAATTGGTAGAGAATATCGGTTCGAAACATCAAAACACTTTTGCCAATGGAAAATTGGTTCCAGATAAGAATATAACTTCACCAACCGAAAACCCGTCATTGATTACCAACGGAAAATATTTCGTTTATGAAACTTAGGAAGGGAATCACCGTTGTTAAAAATAATATCACATTTGGTAACAGAGAATCAGTTGAAAATATGAATACACCATCACCCACCAGTAACTTGTTGCTAATCTCCAACGGATTCCAACAGAAAATTTTCATTCGTAATTTTGATACCAATCAACCGTTCGTAAAAACGATGACGAATTTGTTAACGGGAAATCGGTTGCTTAATAACAACAAAATTTTCTGTCGGAAAAAATCTGTTTCTAGTACAACAGTACCAACCAGAATTTAGTTTCTAAGTAATTTACATATCCATGAATAATATTAGGTACAAAATATCAGTTGGTGAAAAAGGCTATACATTTACAAATAGAAAATCTGTTTCCAAATAACAACGGAATATTTCGGTTGAAAATTTATGCTTGTGGAGGTGATTTATTTTGTAGTGAATTTATATACTTTGAAGCATCAAAACATTTAACAGTTTTATATTTTACTAGTGTCGCACTCGTGCGTTGCACAGGAAGACATAATATAAAAAATAGATAAGTATGAGTTTAAGTTTACTTAATAGCAAAAAACAATCCATTGTATATTTGGATGTACTTTTAAAATGAATGATTTGGTCATTGTCCAATGCAATATGCTTATTCAGCGATATTTTTGGGTTGTTTAACTTGCTGTTAGTATTCAATTACAGAAAAAAGAGCATTATTTCTTAACTCTACATCCATATTCATTAGAAAAGGAGAATTATAGAAAAAGAAATATTCATATTCAGATTATTTGAAGAAAAGAAAGGTAATACTGATAATACACATTGAACTCTTAGACATATTGTCATTGGTCCAATATCAAAATACAAATGTAGAAGTTGAAACAAATGAAAATTAAGAAAGCCATTCTTAATCCGTAAGATTCATATAATAAAAAAGTCGCAAGCCATAAATAAAAAACAAAGAAATATCATGATTAGAAATACTATTAATGAGATGCCTCATACAAACTAATAAACAAGAATGATCTATGAACCTAATCAAATTACAAAACAATAAAAATAATCCATTCTTCTAAGAAAATAACCTCACAACTCCCTTTATCCTCAATCGATCATAGTACTTTTCTTGTAACTATAATTCCAATAAGGCGAACAACTGCAAATAGAATAGAGAAAATAACTAATCATTTTCACAGTGTCTATTAATAAATAGAAACGTCCACAACCATTATACTAATTAAATTTCTTGTAATATCTTGTAATCCTAATCCTTTTTTTTTTCTTTTTTTTTGTGTTGGGGGGGGGGGGAGTTATGCCTAGATTTATTTGAAGAATCAAAGAGAGAGCAAAAAATTTAATAAACTCCAGCCCTTAGAATCTAACAATAAAAAATGCAATTTAATAAATTCCAACTAATCTAATTCATTGTAATTCCAACACTTAAAAGCTGAAAATGTTAATAAATTATTCCTTCCAAGAATTCAAATACATAACTTGTCATTAGTTTAACCATGGAGAGAATATGAAAAACATAAAAAATAAAAAATAAAAGTTATTTTAATTTAAAAAATAAAATGTGTATAAAAGTTAGTATAAATACAATATAAGATAGTTTACCTTACACTTGTATTCAAGGAGTAATTATACAATATTCGTAACCAAGATAACTGATCTGCAGAGATTAAAGTCGATAGACTATATAAGCAATAGCAAAAAAATAAAGAAATAAGTATTAGAAGTGAAAAATTCATTTTCAAACATATAAATAACTAACTTACCAGAGTGAAGAATAAAAATTTATTTCTAAATTTCTAAATATTATGTGCATCAAAATTTATATTAAAATCCATTGATCAGTAATTAGAACGAGAATTTTGTTATATTTATGTGCAACAAATTAAATGATTTAATAATTAAAGAATACGACTTCAATAAAGGTTTCAACTATAATGATGTTTCAACTTAAAAAAAGTTTCCCTAATGTTTAAACAGTGATTAGTCGGCCATTCAGAGCTCTGCTGTTGATTTTTTTTAGTCTTTTTTGACTTCTCATGGTGAGCCGATGTAGTAGCTTCAGCCTAGAATTATCCCTTCCTTAATCACTGTAGAGGATAATATCCGACAGAACCGTATTCTTACTCTCGATGAGGTCATAGAGGTTGTTTTTAGTATTGATGGTGACAATGTTGCCGGGCCTGATGGATTTACCTCTTTGTTTTACTAGCAGTGTTGATATATTATTTCTGAGGATGTTTTTTAGGCTGTTGTTGATTTCTTCAACGGGGGACACCCTCTTAGGGGTTTTGCAACTACTTCCATTGTTTTTCTCCCCAAAAGGGAGGATGCGTGTAGTTGGTATGAGTTCAAGCCTATTAGTTTGTGTACTGTGTTCAACAAGATCATTACGAAACTGTTGAACACGATGCTTAGTGAGCTTCTCCTACGTACTATATCTCCTTAGCGGAGTGGTTTTATTTAGGGACGTCTTATTGGGGATAGCGTGCTTCTAGCCCAGGAGATAGTCCACACGCTTAATATGCGGGCCAAGGTGGCAACATTATTCTCAAGTTGGATATGACTAAGGCTTATGATAGGATGAATTGGGGGTTCTTGATCTCAGCTATGGAGCAATTTGGTTTTGATCGGCTTTGGGTTGACAGGATTAGGCGGTGTATTTCTGAGTGCATGTTCTCTGTTTCGGTCAACGGTTAGTTTGCTGGCTTTTCCCATCCTCGAGGGGGCTTCATCAAGGAGACCCAATCTCTCCTGCCTTACTTGTTTAAGAACTAATTATTTGAGTGTCAATTTTATTACACAACATATAGATTCCTGCCAAGACTTGTGGTCCAGTAATATTCAAATAGGATTCTCACATCCATGATAAGAATTTAATTATCAATCCTGTACAATCCCTTTGTAATATTAAAAAGAAATAGTTATAGCTTATTTTTTTTTTTTTTTAAAGAAACAAATTCATTCATTCAAACCATCGCCAATAAAAGGCGAGAGAAAAAACGAGATACAATCCAACCAAATTTTGGCAAAAGAAGAATGTAAGGCAATAGATGCTAATGAATATGCTAATCTATTCCTATTCTGGGAGATATACGAACACAAATCACAACCCGTATCATTACAAAGAAGGATGATATCCTTCGCAATGAGTGAAATGGATGCCCTTGACTCATTATCCCTTAGGCTCTGAACCACATGGAGAGCGTCAATGAAGACTCCTTGCAATGAAATTTGTGAATCTCTAGCTTGCAACAACCCGTACCTAATAGCCAAGGCTTCCACAATAGCCACATCATAAACCACCTCATATTTAAACGCGAAAGCCAAATTAACGACTCCCGCCTCATCACGAACAACACCACCTATCCCCTTACCCTCACTTCCGACCGCAACATCTGTACTTCCGACCGCAACATCTGTGTACAAAAAGAAGCCCGTTGACGAGTGATGATGTCCCTGCCAACTCAAACTTGTTCGCACCCCAGCTGTAGGAAGAAGAAGATTGTTCCTCCCACGAAGACGCTGAAAATCAGCCAACTCAAATGCAACAGCTGCCACTTGATCCCACCGCCTAGTGACGTGCTCATGAAATAATTGGTTTATTTCTCTCCAAATGGCCCATAAACACATGCAAATTTGCTCAGCCACCTGGAGTTCACCCCTCAAGAAAATCCCCTGCCATCCATGCACCATCCCTCAATTAATCCATTCCCAAAGCCCCACTGATTTCCAAAGCCGTTTACTCCACCCGCAGGTCAAAAAAACATAAACATTTGACTCCAGAGCTCCACACCGAATGCATGAACCACAGCCATTCACATGATGCTTAGCCAACTTCTCTCCTGAAGCTATAGCCCCATGTAAAACCCTTCAAACAAATAACTTCACCTTAGGAGGAATATTTAGAAGCCACAGTCGCTTCCACACGGTCTCTCCTTCCCCGGACGTCCCCGGACGTCCACGGTCTCCCCAACATACCCAACGTTCGCAACAAATGGTAGCCACTTCTAACTGAATATTGCCCCAGTGGGGAAAGATGCCAAATCTGGATGTCATCAACCATCGAAACTCCCAAAGGGATTGAAAGAATCTGCTCCGCATCCACTACACAAAAGTGTTGACGAATAAGATCCTCTCTCCACTCTCGATTTTCATCCACCAAGTCTGCCACCTTCAAGCTCACCGGTCCAGGCCGAGAAATTGGCCGAAATGTAGTAAGCCGAGGCAGTCACGGGTCACAATACGCATGAATCCTGTCACCTCGACCAATCCGCCAACGATACCCCCTTAAGATCAACTCCTTTCCCCACAGCAAACTTCGCCACAAAAAGGATGCATGCTGCCAACGTCTAGCCTCAAGAATATCCACTGTCGGAAAATATTTACTTTTTACAATAACCGCAGCCAACGAAGTCGGATTTTCCATAATTCTCCAAACTTGCTTTGCGACAAGAGCTTGATTAAATTGACCAAAATCTCTAAACCCCAGCCTCCCCTCCCTATAAACTTCGAAGAACACATTACATCCCACTTAATCCATGCCATCTTATTCTTCTCTCCTCTCATACCCCGTCAAAACCTCCGAATTAACCGACACATATCCTGACAAATTGAGGTCTTGACTCTAAACTGGCTTATCACATAAGTAGGTATTGCCTGTACCACTGACTTGATAAGAACCTCTTTCCCCGCTGAAGACAGCAATCTGGTTTTCCACCCATTCAGCTTCCTCTGGATCCTATCTCTAAGGAAAGAAAAGGCAGCTTTAGTGTTCTGCCCTACCACCGCTGGTAGGCCAAGGTATATCTCATGCTGATTAGCAGCCTCAATTCCCAAAAGCTGTAACAATTGTTGCTGGACCTGCACCTCTGTGTTAGGAGAAAAGGTCACTGCTGTTTTATCCACATTGATCTTCTGCCCAGATGCCCACCCATACTCACATAACAAGCACACCACATTACTCATATCATATCTAGTAGCCTTACAGAAGATGAGGGAATCATCCGCGAAGAAGAGATGACTAACACGTGGTCTACCACGGTTACACGGCATATCCAGGATACCACCCCGTCTCTCCTCATTCCTGATGGCTCCTGAAAGACCTTCAGCACAAAGAAGAAACAAATAGGGAGACATGGAACACCCCTGTCTAATACCCCTAGACGGTATAACAGAGCCACATAATTCACCATTGACACAAAAAGGAAACGAAGCAGAAGATACGCAATCCATAATAAGTCTAATCCATCTATCCAGGAACAACATTTTACGCATGACTGTGCCAAGATAATCCCACTCAACCCTATCATAGGCTTTGCTTATATCTAATTTAAGAGCCATAAAGCCTAATCTACCATGTTTCCTCAAATACATAGAATGCATAAGTTCAAAGACAATAATGGCATTATCAGTGATTAATCTACCGGGAACAAAAGCACTTGAGTATGGGAAATTAAAGGATCAAGAACTATTTTCAAACGATTAGCTAGAGCTTTAGAAATCATCTTATAAAGAATGCTGCATAGGCTAATAGGGCGATACTCTGACAGCCTGGTCGGGTGCTTCCGATTTGGAATGAGAACCACTACGGTCTTGTTCACCTCTTTAACTGACTTCCTCTGACTTCCTCCATTCAATACTTCAAGGCACGCTTGAGCCATCTCAGATTTCACCACATCCCAATGTTTCTGAAAAAATACCACATGAAACCCGTCTATACCGGAAGCTTTAAAAGGCCCCAGCCAAAACAAAGCCCTCTCAACATCCTCTGCATCAAAATCCCCAGACAAAAATTGAATGTCTGCCTGTGAGAGAAAATTGGAGATCCCACACCTGCCCCGCTCAATATCCTCCTGCGTGGGTCGGGAGCTAGTGAAAAGAGAAGTGAAATACTGCTCTATCTGCTGCATAATCTCTTCTCGACCCATTAGTGTATTACCAGTGTCATCAACAAGATGATGTATTGCATTCTGACGGCTTCTACTTGCGGCTTTAGCCTTACCTCGTATTCCTGTCTCCCTCCTTAAGCCACTCAGTTCTAGCCCGTTGTCTCCAATAATTATCTTCTCTATCCTTGAGGGTATTTATCTCTTTCCATCTCCTTAATCTCCTCCATATGCTGCCCAGACTCTCCTCCATCATATAGTCCTTTCAAATGCCCTTCCAACTCCACAAGTCTGCCCTGCCAACCATGAAACCGCGTCTGGCTCCATCTCCTCAATTTCTCACCACATCCCGCCAAGCGATTTTAAAGAGCCAAAAACGGTGAATCACCCACCCCCCTTTGACCCCTACCTCCTCCCCCATCCCCTCCTTGACCACACTATCATAATCCGCCTCCTTCATCCAAAAGGGTACAAACCGAAATGTACGCCTCCTCATGCCACCCCACCCCATCCTAAGAAGAATAGGCCGGCGATCCGATCGAGCATAAGACAAATGTTCAACTGCCGCACTGGTAAAAAGGCCTCTCCACTCCTCATTCCCAAAAAACCTATCCAACCTAGCTTCGATATGTTCCCTCCCATCCCTCTTATTATTCCACGTCATTTCGGGCCCATAAAATTGAACCTCAAACAAGCCACTATCAGAAATAGCCTCCTGAAAATCCCAACTCGCTCCCATCGGCCGACCCCCACTTCTGATCCTCTCCGACACCCTTAACGTCTTATTGAAGTCTCTCTTATAAAGCCAATGGACACTCCATCGGTGACTCAGCCTATGAAGAAGCTCCCAAAAGTGACGATGCCCTGCCAACCTTGGATTACCATAGAAGCCTGTGAATCCCCAATTCCGACCATTCCCATCCCTCGCTAAAGCATCCACATGACCTTTTGAGAAAGATTTCACCCCAACATCCCAATCATCGTTCCATAATAACATTAAGCCATCACTTTTCCCGCAACAATCCACAACAAAACAACTGTGAAAACCCAACAAAACACGAATATTTGCTGCCCTAGCACCGGATACCCTGGTCTCAGACAGAAAGACGAGGTTGGGGGAGTGAGCTCATACCGCTGACGAACTTTCTTCAACATGCGAGGATTCCCCAGGCCCCGCACATTCCAACATAGGCAATTCATTGTGATCGGCTGTCCTGCATAGTAGGACTCGCTGTTGATTCAATGTCGACTTCATTAAGCACCATATCAACGTACCTCCAACCCCCTTCGGCCTTTTCAAAACGCCCCTCTTTCCTTATCGCCCAACTTTCGCTTCACTCCCTTCTCACCTCCCATGCGACCCCCACCAACAGCCCCTTTTATTTTCGTAGGTGAAGACTGTAGTAAAACATTAGCTTTCCCCATCAGCCCTTTAAGTTTTGGACTTGAACTCCTAGCCACCTTCACAACCCTACGGTGACCCCCACCATCATGCAAAGGTTTTGCCTCCCCAACGCCAACGCCCTCCTTTACTACCCCACTCTTCTCCCGTCCCTCAATTTCACCCACCGAAACCCCAGCAGCAGCACCACCCTTTCCAGCCAAATCCCCTAGCCCCGACAGCCCCTCAGCAGCCTCATCATACGAATTGACTTCTCCCTCCCACACCATGCCTTTGTCTTTCTTCTGCCCTTCAGCCCCGTCCCTCCGTCGTACTCCCATCGTTTCAACGTTCCCAACCTCATTACTTCATCCTTCCTCCTTACTAAAGCTACCATGATGGAATGGTGGTGGACGACGCCCCAAGTTCCCCTCCCTCAAAGAATCATCAAACCGGTGCACCACCTCCGACCCTTTCCTCTCTAGATGCGAAGGACACTCAACATGTCTGTGTCCGATAATCCCACACAAAAAATAGAAATTCAGGAGCTTCTGGTATTGCAGTCTAATGGTATAATCCTGCTGCATCTCTTTCAAGAATAATTTGAGTCCTTTACGCAATGGCTTATCCACATCCAGACGTACCCTCACCCTAGGAATGTCTCTATCGGTATCAACAGTTTGCAAGTCCCCTAGTTGCTCACCGATCGTCCTCAACTCTGTCATGCACACAAGCGGAAGCCCCAACACGTGAATCCAAAAGGGAACAATGTTGAATTGCATTGGGTCAATATCACCCGTCCTCGAACCAAATGTGAACCAATACAATGCACCTTTGGCTTCAAAAGTGAACGGAAAATCTGTCTTCCAAATCATACGCATGACAGACTCCGGTCCCTCATGATTCACCGTGCGTCCACCAATGATTTTGCCAATAAGAGGCATGTCCAACCGCTCCCTACCCTCCTTGGTTTGTTGTGCATTGATCGTGATCGTAGGAGCATCATCCTCATCATCCAGCCGCAAACTACCCTCCAACCGTAGTAAATTTGAAGGATCCATACGTGCCAAGAAGACGAGCACACAAAAGAAACAACCAAATTAGTAGCCCAAGACCTCCCACAACGCAAGCCGAAGAAACCGAACAAAGCCAGAGAGAAACTCTAATCTCTAAACCCTAGCAGCACGAGAGAGAAAGACATAGGTAGTTGAAAAAAAAAAATAGTCATTTCATTTAGAAAAATACATATTCTTATTTTCACAGTTACACAGTTGAAGCGGGTCAAGTAAATTCTCTATTTGGAGTACAAGAATGAAATAATTCTTGATTGGCGAGAAAATAATAATTTTTGTTACATCTAAAACCTTCGTAATCGCTAATGAGGCCTTAGCCTATTTGATTAGGTGGCTAAGGTTGAGGTCTTGAGACGTAGAGGTCCCAGGTTCGATCCCTTATGTGGGGGTTTGTCTATATTTTATATGTAGTTTGTATTATATTGTATAAGAGTTTGTTTTCTTGTAGTCTTATATGTATAGGGGTTTGTATTATTGATTGATTTCTGTGCGCTGCGTTTTAAAAGGATATATATCTATATGCACTTGTACTGACATGATGCAAATTATAATTATACTTTAAAAAATAAAAATAAAATAAAACTTTCGTAATCCATGATCACACTCTCTGAATGGTTTTGTGATTATTGCTAATGTGACATCATTACAAAAATAATAATTACTACAACAATTATTTAAATTAGTTTGTTGATTATTAACTTAAGCAATGACCCAAAATAAGGGGAAAAAAGAATAGATTTTTCTCCTATAAGTCAAAGTGGTGTTGGTTTTTTTTTTTTTTTAAAAGTAAAAGTAGTGTTGGTTTAAACTCAAAAAGTTTGAAATAATTTTCAAAATATTAAAGCCTATAAGAAAATACTTATGCTTTACGGTTTTTCAAAATTTATTACTTAATTTTTGATTTTTTTTTCCTGCAAGTATTTATTTCTCTTGACTTATTAATTAAAAAATTGAGATTGTGTGTTCTAAATGTTTGATTTATGAGACCCGGCTCCTGACTAATCTATATATTTATAATACTAACTAAGTAGTTGATTAATTTTTCTCGCTTAAAACGGGCATCCTAGGGAAATTAGGAATCTGATGTCATGATGATGTCAAGTTGAAGTCGCTGATGTCACATTTATTTTTTGGTTTTTATTTTCGTTCGCTCTAATAATAATCTATATATATTTATAATACTAACTAAGTGATGAGTTAATTTTTCTGCCTAAAACTGGCATCCTAAGAGTATTAGGAATCTAATGCCATGATGATGTCAAGTTGATGTCGCTGATATCTCATTTGTTTTTCTATTTTTATTTTCGTTCACCATAACAATAATCTATATATATTTATAATACTAACTAAGTGGTGGGTTAATTATTCCTAAGGGAATTAGGAATATGATGGCAAGTTGATGTCGTTGATTTCTTATTTATTTTTCTATTTTTATTTTCGTTCACCCTAATAATAATTTATATAGTTATAATACAAACTAAGTGGTAGGTTAATTTTTCCCTCCTAAAACTGGCATACTAAGTGGAATTAGGAATCTGATGTCATAATGATATTATGCTTATGTTGCTGATATCTCATTTATTTTTCTATTTTTATTTTCGTTCACCCTAATAATAATAATCTATATATATTTATAATATTAACTAAGTGATGTGTTCAAAACTGGCATCTTGAGGGAAATAAGAATTTGATGGCATGATAATGTCAAGCTGATGTCGCTGATGTCTCATTTATTTTTTAATTTGTATTTTCATTCACCCTAATAATAATCTATATATTTATAATATTAACTAAGTGGTGTGTTTATTTTTATTACTTAAAATTGGCATCTTAAGGGAATTAGGAATTTGATGTCATGATGATGTCAAGTTGATGTCGCTGATCTCTTATTTATTTTTTTGTTTTTATTTTTGTTCACCATAGTAATAATCTATATATTTATAATACTAATTAAGTGATGTGTTAATTTTTTCGCCTAAAACTGACATCCTAAGGGAATTAGGAATCTGATATCAAACTGATATCGCTAATGTGTAATTTGTTTTTCTATTTTTATTTTCGTTCACCCTAATAATAATAATTTATATATTTATAATACTAACTAAGTGATGTGTTAATTTTTTTCCACCTAAAATTGGTATCCTAAGGGGAATTAAGAATCTGATGTCATGATGATGTCAAGCTAATGTCGTTCATTTATTTTTTTTCTGTTTTTATTTTCGTACACTCTAATAATAATCGGATAATACTAAATAAGTAGTGGGTTAATTTTTTTAATTTTCAGAATTTTGTTTATTACATCTTTTTATTTTAAATAGTAATTTTTAATCATCTCTCAATTGATGAGGCGGAACTTTTGGCCTTTAGAGATATTTTAGATTTCGATTAACCAAGTAAGTGTATCAATCAAATTTTTAATTATCTCTTTCCTTGCATTTAACGGGGTAAGTGCAGCAATCAAATTTATAATTATCTCTTTTCTTTTATATTTGAATAATCAAAGCAACCTTCAAGCCTTATAATCGGTTAAGTATACAAGCAGTTATATATATATATATATTTGCTAGCAATCGATCAATTAACATAGAATATCAATTTTGGAAGCAGTTGTTCATATTTTTCTTTTATTTAATTTTTAGTTCGAGTGATCTGGTTGATGAACGTATATCATTTTTATTTTTTATTATTTAGTTAATTATTTGCTTTAGTTTGTTTTAAAAATGTATATGTGTTCCCGTGCAACGCACCATTTTAACAAAAGGGAACAAACTCTAACAGAATGAAGAGAGAGACAGAGAGAAGGTAACGAGAGGAGGAAAATCTGATATTGATGCTTAAAGAATAATCTGTACAAGGGTTCAGAATATATAGCAATAAACAATAAGGACCAAACTGTAAAAATACAAAAGATATGTACACAAGAAACGTATGTACAAAAACACAACACTACTCTTCAACACCCTCCCTCAAGCGAAACTGGGAAGGTATTCCAGTGAGCTTGTCTCTAAACAATATAAACCT
>CAVNYN010213537.1:0-17399 GCA_963692815.1 Nyctanthes arbor-tristis
TTTTTTTTTAAAAAAAAAGAGGAACAATTTGACTACTACGAAAGATAATTTCCTACATAAACACGAGATCGTGTTTTAGTTCGTCATACAATTAGATTTTTTTCTATTATTTTTTATTCGGTCATATTCCGTCCCCGATTTTCAAATCATTTTGTTTGGGTATTATATGTAATATGTAATAAAAAATAATGAGAGAAGTCTCAGAACTGAATAACATTAATGAAACTCCTATGAACTTAAAAATTGGGTCGGAGAAGAAATTAGACATTACGACAACAGATCAATTTCCAACAGATTGAGTGCATATATTGCTATCTATGAATTTAGGATTATTTTGATTTCTGAAAATTGTGATGAGATTTTGGATAAACAAGCTTTGGAACAGAATTGAAATTCTTCAATTTGAGAAATATTTTTGAGGGAAAGAAACACAAATAAAGTTTATTTAATAGTGTGAGAAGATGAAGGAGGGACAATTAAAGGGTTAATTAAGTAATTATGGCTATGTCCATTTAAGTAAATAATAATAAAATTAATTGAAGGGTAATTAAATTACCACCACAAAATTTAATTGACACTCCACAATTCAAGCCCACCACTTATTAAAGTTAAAAATGATAACCACACCACAATCTGTTTACATATATGTCCAATGTGAAACAGAAATATAAGAAAATGAAAAAATTAAAAAGAATGCGGCGCACTCTTCAAACTCAATCCTCCTTCACGTCGGAACCATCTTCCACAATTTTCACCTAATCCTAAATTCTTGCCGGAAAAATCCTACGGGGTGAGAGTCTGGAATGAAAATATATATTTCTTTCTACCTGCGTTCACGCGGCCCCTGCCCTATTCTTAGTTAAAATTTTTGAGGCTTTTTTTTATGTTTTTGATGAATTTAAAAATTCCATTATTTCTTTTTAGACTTCTTAGCTGATGGGATATTTAATGTCGGATATATAGCTTTGTTTTTGGTTGTAGATTTTTCAAAAATCAATCACTACAAACAGTTAAGTTTTTCTTTTTCGTCCGTCTCAAAATATGATTTAGTTTCTTTTTTAAACAGGGTAATTGTTATATTACCACTAGAAGATTTAATTACCACACTACATCATAATCCCATCACAAATAAAAGGAAAAATAAATAACTGCGCCACATTAAGTTGACAATTCTAACCAAATTTCCATCTTCACTTCATGACTCAAATTACAGGCCCTCCTCCACCGCCGTTTTCACCTCTAATTGCTTAACTTCTTGTTGGAAATTTGAAAAAAAAAAAAAAAAGAAAGGAACAATTTGACTACTACGAAATATAATTTCCTACATATAGTAAACACAAGATCGTGTTTTCGTTCGTCATACGACTAGATTTTTTTCTATTATTTTTCATTCGGTCATATTCTGCCCCAAATTTTCAAATCCTTTTGTTTGGGTATTATATGTAATATGTAATCCAAAATAATGAGAGAAGTCTCAGAACTGAATAACATTAACGCGACTCCTATGAACTTAAAAATTGGGTCCGAGATGAAATTAGATATAATGGCAACAGATGAAGACGAATTGTAATCTCTCAATTTCCAACAGATTCAGTGCATATACTGCTATCTATGAATTTAGGATTATGATTTCTGAAAATTGTGATGAGATTTTGGATAAACAAGCTTTTGGAACGGAGTTGAAATTCTTCAATTTGAGAAATATGTTTGAGGGAAAGAAACACAGATAAAATTTATTTCAGTGGTGTGAGAATATGAAGGATGGACAATTAAAGGGTTAATTAAGTAATTATGGCTATGTCCCATTAAAGTAAATAATAAAATTAATTAGAAGTGCGGTGTTGGGAAAAAAAAATTGTGGTGCTAAATATAACCAACCTTTTAAAAAATTAGTTGAAATATTAGTTCTCTCATATACCCCCACTTAACGTGTATAGTTATAAAAAATAGAATTATTAAATTGTAATAATTAATAAATAAAAATGTATAATAAGGAAGTGATGTTAAAATTTACGTTTTTGATATTATTAAATGAATTTTTTCTGATCTATGTGAAAAAAGAACATGACCATCTTTTTTGGACGGATGTAGTACTACTCAACGAACCACTTTCTTGAATGTAGATCAAGTATTGCTAACCGATGTGTACTGACTGCTAAGGAACAAAAGTACTACCAAGCAGGTCGCTTGCCCCCACAAGATGCATATTTTTTTGGCTTGTTTGTGTATACCTATAGAAACTCCAGACATAATTATTATATTATAATTTGCCCACTTTGCAAATATGCTTTAATTTAAAAAAAAAATCTGGGTTAATTATTATATTAGAAACTCCAGACATTACTAGTATTATATTGTCCTCGGTTTGAGAAGTTGGCATTCAAAATTCTATGATATCAAATTCAGTTGTAACTCCTTTCTGGAGCTGGTTGGGAGACTAGCATTGCAATATCAAGAGAGTCCCACAACCTACAGGTCGATGCACCCAGTCAAGCCCGTCATAATAATTCATAATCTGCCCATAAATGACAGGTTTGAAATTTGCCATTTTGATCAATATATACAAAAATACAAATACAAAAAATTAGACTAGAACTGATTGGGGAGCAATCCCAAAAGGGAGAGACCCCTCCAAAAATTCTCGTATGCCGCTAATTGCGGCGAGCACACGGTATTCTTTAGTAAAAGGCGAAAGAATAGTTCGCTTTGTGCTCACCGCACGGCTGCGTGGCTCGGCACAAGTCTAGGCGGCTATATTTCTACGTTCACAGTCTCTCCTTATTCCACTTGCCAACCAATGTGGGATTTGGAGACCAACCCACAATAAGCACACCTGCACACCCGCCTGATTGAAAATGGGGAAATTCCAGCACGATCTTTTGATAGTTATGCTTTGAACTTCGATGAAGGGCAGGGGCAAGACGGTCGATTGGAGAAAGATTGGTCAATCCATGATTTTTCTGTCCAGATTGCTGTGAGTAGAGGACCGGTGGAGTTTCCTAAGGATCTGCCGTAGTTCACGTGAAGGAGGAACTAGTTTGGTGATTGAATTTTCTTGGCGTTTGATTCCTTTTTTTCTTGTACAACAGTGATAAATTGTAAATTATTCTTTTGTTAATTTGCTTATAAATTAAATCTAATCTTCATTTCAATTTTGAACGAATCTCCTCTTCATCTTGTCTTCATAAATTTGAATGAATTTGAATTTTGATTCGAGATCCAGAGGAGCAGGAGGAGAAAGAATGCCAAAAAAAGAAAAAAAAATACAAAACAAAAACCAGCAATAGGTGTTGGTTATAAATGAACATCTTACGCCCATTTGTCTATTTTAGTTAATTTTAAATTATCTTTAGGCGTCAGCTGTTCATCTACAACCGACACCTATTGTTAATTTTTGGCGTCGACTACTTTGAGAATGAGCGTCCTTCACATAGACGTCGCCGTCACAACCGACGCTTATTTATCATTACAACCAACACCTATTATACTTTTTTGTAGTCGTGCTTATTGTTAAGTTGAAATTCATGTTGGACTTTGACTTATAAATTTATCATGTAATCTGTTGTCAGATTTCGACTTTGATTTACAAATTTATCATGTAACCTCCGGTTGATCTTGTCTTCTTAGACTATTTTTATTATAATTTCAAAGTGAAAGAGGCAACTATTATTTGACCATGTGTCTCAAATTGGCCAAGTGGTTGCATAGCAATCAGCCATGTCTATTTCAGTAGGTATACCTTCTAGAGCTGGTTTGTAAACTGCTGTACAACTTCAAGGTGCAAAATTTCCTAATTTTCTATCTATAAATGTTTCAAAGCAAAAGACGGAAAATTTTAAACTAGATTTCGGTTGGGGACAATCCCAAGCAGGCATAACACCTCTAAAAATAAGCGTATGCCATTATTTGCAACGAGCACATTGTTTTTTTTTTTTTAAAAGTAAAAGGCAAAAGAATAGTTTGCTTTATGGCGTAGCTAGAACGAAGCAGTCGCCTCGGTGCGAAACGGTACCTTTACGCCTCATTTAGGCTATAAGCGGGGGGAAGATGCCGTCAACAAAAATTCTTGACCACCTAGGCACACTTTTTGACACACCTAACGACGCCTAGGTGCCTTTTTTTTTAGCACCTTCGAATTATGGATCTCATAAAGAAAGACATTCATTTAAACTTAAAGTTAAACATAAAGGATCAAGACAATCATTAATTTGCCTCAAAGTTCACAAATTTTCCTTTACATATTCACTCGCACAAAGGCCCAACTTATTTATAAGCCCTAATCATGTTACCTTCTTACAAAACTTTCAATGAAGACGAATTTTAGTCTCTCAAATTCAACGGATTGAGTGCATATGTTGCTATCTATGAATTTAGAATTATTATGCTTTCTGAAAATCGTGATGAGATTTTGGATAAACAAGCTTCGGAACGGAATTGAAATTCTTCAGTTTGAGAAATATTTTTGAGGGAAAAAACACAAATAAAATTTATTTCGTGGTGTGAGAAGGTGAAGGAGGGACAATTAAAGGGTTAATTAAGTAATTATGGCTATGGCCATGTCCATTTAAGTAAATAATAGAATTAATTAAAAGTACGGTATAGAAAAAAAATTGTGGTGGTAATATAACCACCCTTTTAAAAAATTAGTTGAGACATTAGTTCTCTCATATACCCATATTTAATCTGTACAGTTATTAAAAAAATAGAATTATTAAAGTGTAATAATTAATAAATAAAAATGTATAATAAGAAACTAATGTTAAAATTTACTTTTATGATATTATTAAACGAATTTTTCTTAATATATGTGAAAAAAGAATATGACTATTTTTTTTAGACAGAGGTAGTACCACTTAACGAACCACTCTCTTGAATGTAGATAAACCACTATTAGCATCTATAAATTTTTTCAATGCTACCAAATTTTTTCAATGTGTATTACAAATCACGTAATCTTTGTATAAATAGTTTCACCAAAAAAACTTACGAGGCATGACTAAGAAAAGTATTAACATTCTTTAGTTAATTACACTTTAGATAGCAAAAATTAATACAAAATATTATTAAGTATTATGTTAAATATATATTGGACTTTTGTTTTAGTTTTTACATTACAGTATTTTAAAAATGTAATCTATTACATACTATGAACTACCATCTATGTAGTTTATTACAAATCACGTAATATATGTATAAACAGTTTCACCAAAAAAAACTTACGAGTCATAACTTGTCTAAGCGAAGTATTAACATTCTTTAGTAAATTACACTTTAGGTAGCAAAAATTAATACCAAAAAATTATTTAAGTATTTTGTTATATATATTGGGCTTTTGTGTTACTTTTTACATTACAGTATTTTAAAAATGTAATCTGTTACATACTGTGTAATATATTACAGTTGTCACTAGGCAAGATTTGTGTAAATGTATTTATCAAGCACGGTGGAAAATGGGATGGTGATGAGTACTATGTGCCCACTGGATTTGTCGGAGTTCTTGTACCGTTAGATTGCTCTTACAGAAGATTGAATGAAATGATTTGTGAGGCACTCAGAGTTAATACTTCAAACACAACTTGTCTAATTCGATACAAAGTTGACAATTCGATGGGTCCAATTGAAATTGTGGATGACAACTCAGTGAGTTTTTATCTACATCTAAAGAGGGTGGAATTAAATGTGGCAAGCTACCCACTGTGTCCAAAATGTAAATTATTGACTCATATATACTTTACTCTTTATACATGTGAATTATTACACACTATGTCAATTATTACATATGCCAGTTATAGACTCATATATACTTTACTCTTTATACATGTGACTAGGCATAACATGTAACTTGTTACATGGAACTTGAATGTGGTGTGCCAACTCCTTACCCAACTCTTTTACTATGGTCAAGGACATATGCTACTTGTCTAAAGCAATTTTAGAGCCTGTTTGATGTCAATTATTTGGCAAAATTATAATGAGTACTGGCAACTCACTATATATAAATGTGTGTGTGTATATATACACACTGGAAAATGAATAAAGCATAAAAAACTAAACACTTACAACATTGGCCGTATCATCACGTTTCCTCGCCTTTCTACTCTTGGACATAGTATAACGTTGTTTCAAAATATCCTTCGATCGGACCTTAATTAATAGTACTTGAATTTTTGAAGGCGAAGAACGAGTGGAAACCATAGTAGATTGAAGCAAAACAAATACCTATTAGAAAAAAAAGAAGCAAATAAGAAAATATCACCCAGATCGGAAAATGTTACCACTATACATGTATAAAACCACACCATATATGTATAAAAGCACATATATGATATACATATCTTTGAACCTCCTACCTATTACAGCAGAATTAAGGATTAAATGACATCCATAAAAACTTACATACATATCTTCAATTGATGATTAGAGGGACAAAAAATTGCTGAAATATTCCTTATCTAATGACATACATATCTTTGAAACTCCTACCTATTACAGCAGAATTACGGATTAAATGATCAAATGACATACATAAAAAATTACATACATATCTTCAATTGATGATTATAGGGACAAAAAAAATTGTTGACATATTCCTTATCTAATGACAGACGAATATGGACAATAACACAAACAAACAAAGACCAAGATACACCAATCACAAGAGATAGGAGTGAACAAATAAACCCTCAAACCGAAAAACCAAACCAATCCGCTAAAGTGGTTTGGATTGTTTTTGTTTAAAAATTAAAATAGTTTGGTTTGGTTTGAAAAGTTTACAAACCGTTCTAAATGGTAGAGCAATTTTAACCCATAAGCATTTTGTTTCTTGTGCTTGGTAGAGCAATTTTAATTTTTACTTCGTTCAAAAAAATAAATATTAAAAAAAAACTTAAATTTTTAATTACATTGTTATTCCGTTACTTAATAATGTGAGGTTTAAATACAATTTCATTTTGAAGAACTTTCCAGAAATTATGCTATATTTAATTTTAATATATCTTCTGGTGCACAGACTCTCTGATCTCCAACAAGCTAGAATAAGAGGAAGAGGAAAAAGATAAAATTATTAGAACACATTTGGGATCTCTGAAAATTTTCCAGATGCAATAATCTTTAGAATATTTCCAAACTTCTTTCACAAAATTTAAAAGGATAAAGGTAGAATGGGAATCAGAAAAAAGAACCTAAAAACAGAATGTTTTACATACATGCAAAAGGACAATATGACGCTTTTATTGTTCTTCCCATCATTTGAAACTTCATTTTGAGCTGAACCATTCTCAGCAAGGTTATTGAGCTCAGCCTGCACAGACGATGCCAAACTTGTTTAAAAGAAGCATGGTTTCATGAATAGAGTGCAGTATAATGTTAAAGAACATACGTGAACCACATACAATTTAAAAGGTTGGGACCATATGTGAAAGTAACCATTTATATATCTAGAAATATACTGTTGTTATTATTTTTAATTGAATCTTGTTGTTGCTATTAATTTAATTCTGAAATATTTAATCAATATTAATTTACAGTCTCGGTGTCCTACTAACTGAAAATGTTCAAGTGCTAGATGCACATACTGATGTTTGAACATTTTTATCATACCAATAGTTCGTATACTTATCTTATTTGTTAAATGATTGACATATAATAATTAGATGAGATACTGGAATTATGTTTGTTCGAGTGTCAATTGTAAGTGAAGTACCTAGACATTAAAGTGGAAGCAGAGTACATATTAATTAAGCCGGGGGCTATCTTGCTCAGATTTTCCTTCTTAGGGCGTAGGGAAGCATAAGATACTTTGTTGTACTCGTCGTTGCTCTTCCACCTTTATTTGTTTCTTTGAACTACGAGTCTACGACCACCCTTCTTTCTCTCAATCTTTTCGGGATTGTTACTAGTGTTCGCTCGAGTTTCAAATATTATGATGGTGATGATGACAACAACGACGACAATGATGATGATGATGATGATGATGATGATGATAAAAGAAACCATGATCAACTTGTAAGTGGGGTACTTGGTTGTTACAAGTGGAGTACATGAAATGAGGAGAGCCTGTGCAAAAGGGTGTTGGAAAATTCCACATCGGAAGCTGAGGAAAGTAGAGGGGTTGATGGAGCAATACAAGAGCAGATCAAGTAGGAATTGATTACATACTTACCTGGACGGGGTCGATGGGTGATCAAGAAGGTCCATGGCCTAGGTTGGCGACTTTCATTGCATTTGGGAAGGTCGCCCGCCTAAGGTCGGCCCAAGTGGTCGAGCCTATGTCATAATTTGTGGTAGTGGGGGCCTGTGTTCGCGCGGCCCCTACCCTATTCTTGGTTCTTAAAATTTGTTAGGCTTTTTTTTCCTCCCGTTTTTGATGAATTTAGAAATTCAATAATCTCTGTTGTGACTTTTTTGCTGATGGAATCTTTGGTGTTAGATATAGCTTTGGTTTCGTTGTAGATTTTTCAAAAATGAACCACTATAAACATTACTACCTTCGTTTCAAAAAGATGGTCTAGTTATCTTTTTTTCGATCGTCTCAAAATATAGTCCAGCTTTCTTTTTAAAAGGGAACAGTTTGACTACTACGAAAGATAATTTCCTACATATAGTAAACACGAGATCGTGTTTTTGTTCGTCATACAATTATATTTTTTTCCATTATTTTTTATACGGTCATATTACGCCCCAAATTTTCAAATCCTTTTATTTGGGTATTATATCTAATATGTAATCCAAAATAATGAGAGAAGTCTCAGAACTGAATAACATTCATGCGACTCCTATGAACTTAAAAATCGGGTCTGCAAAGAAATTAGACGTAATGGCAACTAATGAAGACGAATTTAGTTCTCTCAATTTCCAGCAGATTGAGTGCATATATTGCTATCCATGAATTTATGATTTTTATGAGATTTTGGATAAACAAGCTTCCGAGCAGAATTGAAATTCTTCAATTTGAGAAATATTTTTGAGGGAAAGAAACACAAATAAAATTTATTTCGTGGTGTGAGAAGATGGAGGAACAATTAAAGGGTTAATTAAGTAATTATGGCTATGTCCATTTTAGTAAACTAGTTTAGCACATGTTCAGTTTTATTTTTCGTCTTGAATATGCGTGGAATTTGTAGTTTGTTGAGTTTGTTATGAATCACAATATGTCATTACAATATAAAAAAGTAAAATGAGAAGATTTTTAAATCAACAAAACATTGATTAAAATAAGAAATAAGAAAGAGGAGAAACAATTGAGGGTTAAGTACACACAACCAAGTAGCAGGGAAAAAAAATCCTAAAGGAGTGTCATTTTTTACGATGTGTTTCTCATATGAATAATAGATACATTTCATTTTTAAAATATCTAATGTACACATGAAGTAATTTTCATGCATGAGGCCACATATTTATATAAGTAAAATAAAATAATGTCTAGTATGAAAACTTGAGAAAATAAGCATACCATTAGAAACTAAGGACTTGTTTGGTACTCTTTATTTTTATAATTTATAAATTCACCTACTAAGATTTGACTGTTGATTTGACAACTACTCAACAATCACCACACATTTCAAATTTCAATTAAATCTCCATCACTTATTTCCACTCATTATAAATTCTCTTTATAAATTGATTTTATAAATCTAACCAAACGGTTCCTAAATATAAAAGCTAAAAGTATGCATTACTTCATTAAAAATAAGCATTTACAATAACATCCTCCTGCTTAAAGATTTACTAGGTAAATCTTGCCGTTATTATATTCACAAATTGTCTAATTTTTTGAAAATCATAAGCCAAAAAAATGAAAAAGAAGAAAACTACAAAAGATAAGTAAACACATAAATATATTGCACACATATATTTGAAAAATACACAACATATGGATAAATATAGTGGTTTTGTACATACTCATTTCCAAAACTCATTACAAAACAAAAAATCAAAAAATTGAAAAGAATGTGAGAACACAAAAATCAAATGTACCTTTAAAGATTACTATTAAATAAAGCAATGCAACAAAGAAAAGATATCAAAGTACGAAACCAAATAAAACTTACTGTTACTAATGATAATTTAACAATCATATATATATATATATATAGACACACACACACACACTAATTGTGTGGAACTCTTTTGAAAATTTTGAGATAGCTAAATGGACTTGCAACATAAATATAATAGCACTTTTTTTTAGGGTCAACTGATATGATATAGTTCTCAAGTATATGTTCAACATAAGCCGATGAAATGTGTTTTCTCTGAAGTATTATTAGAATAAAAAAGGGTTCAAGTTTTCCGTATAGAGTACATTTTTTCGGCTCAATATTTTCCAGTGCTATCTTACTGGTTTGCTTCAGAATTCTACCTGACCTTTCGGATTTTAACCAGATCCGACGATGATGTTGTTAATAGGCATGGATATGAGTTTGACGAAGAATCCTAAGAATCCCATCACCACAAAACCTATAGCCATACGAGTCGCGACCTTAGCAAATTCTTTGCGATTGGGCTTGTGGCATCTCTTGACGGGACGAATGCTGTCCTTCGAGAATTCTCTCAATGGATCAAAGACTGAATCCAATGCGTCCATTCTTACTGATTTACCTTAAATATAATAGCACTTAGTTTGCAGTAACATAAGAAAGATATTGAGATGACAGCTTTTATTATATGATGCAAACAAGAAATATCTCAACATACAATTTAGTAACATAATATCTTAAATGTAAATATCAAAGCATTTAATTTCTAGTAACATAAAATAAGATAGATATTGAAATATCAGTTTATATTATATTGATGCAAATAAGAAAAATCTAAATATACAAGGCGCGGGATTAGCAAGTTTTCAAACAAAAATGAAAAGAAAAAAGAAAAAGAAGTTCTGCATGGTGTGATGACTTAACAAGCTCTTGGGAAAAAAATAAAAATAAAAATATAGGACTTTAAGGAAACCTTAAAAAATAAAAATGTCACTGTTGAACGAACAATAAATAGGCCGTTTGACTTTTTATATAATAGTGATAATAATAAAATTAATTAAAAGTGCGGTGTAGAACAAAAAATCTTGTGGTGGTAATATAACGACTCTTTTAAAGAATTAGTTGAAATATCGGTTCTCTCATATATCTCTATTTAACGTGTATACTTATAAAAAAATAGAATTATTAAAGTAGAATAATTAATAAATGAAAATGTATAACAAGGAAGTGATATTAAAATTTACTTTTCTGTTACTATTAAATAAATTTTTCTTAATATATGTGAAAAAAGAAATATGACCTTTTTTTGAACGAAGGTAGTACTACTCAACAAACCACTTTCTTGATGTATATAAACCACTATCATCATCTATAAATTTTTTTAATGCTGCCAAGGTAACTTCATACTGCAAAAACAAATCTGTTTTCACTTATCTCAAATTATTGTCCTACTTGAACAATGGCTCCGCAGGTGAAAATGGTGGTCACATTGTTGAAGGACTTGAACGAGAGCATGTCAAACTGCATAGTTAAAGTTCGCGCTACAAGGAAATTTATCTTACCAACAAAATTTGAAGGAAAAACTGCTTGAAGCTTGGAAATGCTTTTGGTCGACTAGGAGGTTGTCCATTCGTTCTTTATTTAATTTAAAGCAATGCTTTTTTCATTTCTTCAATTCATATGTTCTACAGTTTTGTTATATTATACGTTTTCATCAAAATTTACCTGTGCAACGCACAATTACAAATTGCTACTGGATTTTATTAGTTAAGCCTGTGCAGAAGGGTGTTAGAGAATCCCACATTGGAAGCTGAAGAAAGCACATGGATTGAGGAGCAATACAAAAGCAGATCAAGTATGCATCTATTACATATTTACCTAGACGGGTTGATGGGTAATCAAGAAGGCTCACGGCCTAGGTTGGCGACTTTCATTGCACTTGGGAAGAGCGCCCACCTAAGGTTGGTTCAAGTGATCGAGCCTACGCCCTAATTTCCACTTTGGGGAAATTTTTATATAAGTAGATGTATTTGTAACTAATTGGAAAAATATTATGAATTATAACTATTTTGGTCTTTGTAGTTGTTTTTGAAAAAAAAAATTGTAAAAATACTTCCTCTATATTTTTGAAGATAATATATATTGAAAACAATAAAAAATTCAAAATCATGTCTCATCAATTAATAACCGATTCTCTCTCATCCAAAAAATAACTGTCTAGCTTAATTCTAACAATAATTATCATCAATTAATTACATAATTACAATGATATTCTAAAAATACGATCCTACCCATTTAAAATTTCTTAATCCTCTTTCTTCCATAATTATCCATTACAACCGTTTCTCTCTCATCCAAGAATAGCCATTGTCCTCAACTCCTCATCAAACAAGAATATTGTAGAGAAAACAAAAAAATATAGACAAATTACACACTGAAAGGAAGAAATCGCACCGATCCAGTTAGAAGGTTACACACGGTCAGCCACGTTGAACCAAGTAAGTGAAATTTGTTAGAGTTTAATTACAAACACATACATATGCAATCGTAATCGGTGGATGAGTTGAGTTATTCTCTTGATTTAGTTTTATCTTGTATTCTCTTATTCGGATCACCACACATGTAATTAGTTTTCATCCTTTGTTCAACTCATGTAATTTACTACAACACAGTGTTGTCATTAATTAGACACGTTACATATATAAACAACATAATTAGAATATAGAAAATAATCAGAAAGTAATATGCTTGGATGCATGTTCTTTGCTTTTCCATCTTTTTTTAGCCATTTTTCGAGACGTATGTTACGTTAGTTTGTATTTTATTACACATTATATTGCGTCATCATTTGTTTTAGGTTATTTCAAAAAGTTGTAATTTTGCATTTAGGTGACCAAGAAAGATGTACGATCTAATGAGGCTACTATGAAATATTTACTCATGGGTGGGCCAAGCTCTTCTATTCTGGTTCATGGTTTCCCTTGGCTATATGGTTCATCCTACCATCTATGAATTTATTACAAATCACGTAATTTTTGTATAAACAGTTTCACCAAAAAAACTTACGACGCGTGAATAAGAAAAGTATTAACATTCTTTAGTTAATTACACTTTAGGTAGCAAAAATTAAGATCGGAAGAGCAAGATATTATTATGTTATATATATATTGGACTTTTGTTTTACTTTTTTACATTACAGTATTTTAAAAATGTAATCTGTTACATACTATGAACTACCATCTATGTAATTTATTACAAATTAATCACGTAATCTTTGTATAAACAGTTTCACCAAAAAAAAACTTATGAGGCATAACTTGACTAAACAAAGTATTAACATTCTTTAGTAAATTACACTTCAGGTAGCAAAAATTAATACCAAAAAATTATTAAGTATTTGGTTATATATATTGGGCTTTTGTGTTACTTTTTACATTAGAGTATTTTAAAAATGTAATCTGTTACATACTATATAATATATTACAGTTGTCACTAGGCATGAGTTGTGTAAATGTATTTGTCAAGCACGGTAGAAAATGGGATGGTGATGAGTACTATGCACCCACTGGAGTTGTCGGAGTCCTTGTACCGTTAGATTGCTCTTACAGAAGACTGAATGATATATTTTGTGAGGCACTCAGAGTTAATACTTCAAGCAAAACCTGTCTAATTCGATACAAAGTTGACAGTTCAATGGGTCCAATTGAAATTGTGGATGACAGCTTAGTGAGTTTTTATCTACATCTAAAGATGGTGGAATTAAACGTGACAAGCTACCCACTATGTGTCCAAAATGTAAATTATTGACTCGTATATACTTTACTCTTTATACATGTGAAACATGTAACTTGTTACGTGTAACTTGAATGTGGTGTGCCAACTCCTTACCCAACACTTTCACTATGGTCAAGGACATATGCTACTTGTCTAAAGCAAATTTATATCCATTGGAAGAAACCTGTCAACTTGGCCAGATTTTCGTTTTTACATTTGTCGTGATACATTGATGACTTCTGAGGCAAAGAAGGAAAAAAAAGGAATTTCTAACTACAATACCACATCATTAGACAGAAAAGATGTGCTATTTTTTCCTCTTTCATTCACCATTAATCAGTATATAACTCATAGTTTTTAAATATCACAATCATGTGGCAATTTACCATTGGGTCTTAGAAATGTAGTTTACTGACTTTACCATTAAAGATGTGCTTGTAATGTTTCGTGTATGTAACTTATTAGCTGTAACTAGTCACATAATTGCTACTTGTAAATTACCCGTTAATTACTTGTAAGTCCATCTCTTTAATGTAACTAGACACTTTAATTCATAAATGTAACTCGAACACGTAAACCAAAAATACAAACCATTCCGAGTCACAAAAATAATATCAAACTAGTATTGGCAGTTTACTATATATAAATGTGTGTTTGTATATATATACTGGAAAATGAATAATAATGAGTGAATAAAACACTAAACGCTTACAACATTGGACTTATCATCACGTTTCCTCGCCTTTCTACTCTTCGACATAGTATAACGTTGTTTCAAAATATCCTTCGGTCGGACCTTAATTAATAGTACTTGAAACTTTTGAAGGCGAAGAATGAGTGGAAACCATAGTAGATTAAAGCAAGACAAATATCTATTAGAAAAAAAAGAAGCAAATAAGAAAATATCACCCCCAAAATGTTACCACCATACATGTATAAAACCAGACCATATATGTATAAAAGCACATATATGATATACATATCTTTGAACCTCCTACCTATTACAGCAGAATTAAGGATTAAATGATTAAATGATACATACATATCTTCAATTGATGATTACAGGGAAAAAAATTGCTGAAATATTCCTTATCTAATGACATACATATCTTTGAAATGTTCCTTATCTAATGACATACATATCTTCATAGCTTTAGTATCCTTTCTAAAGCTGGTTTGTAGACTGCTGTACACCTTCAAAATTTCCTAATTTTCTATCTAGAAATGTTTCAAAGCAAAAGATCTTAAGCTAGAATTTGGTTGAGAGCAATCCCAAGAGGGAAAAACGGCTGCCAATATTTACAACGAATACATGGTAACTTTTTTTTTTTTTTTTAAGTAAAAGGCAAAAAAATATTTTGCTCTGCGTTCCTTGCACGGCTGCGCGGTTGTCACTAGGGTTTGCTGAAGGGTACAATCCTTGGTTTGAGAAGATGGCACTCAAAATTCTACGATATCAAATCCCAGGTTGGGAGACTTGCATTGCAATATCGAGGGAGTAACACAACCTATAGGTCGACGCATCGGTCAAGCCCGTCATAATAATTCATAGTCTGGCAATAAATGAGAGTTAAAATTTACCATCTTGATCAAAATATACAATACAAATACAAAAAAATTAGACTATAATTGGTTGGGGGAAATCCCAAAAGGGAGAGACACTTCCAAAAATAAACGTATGCCGCTAATTGCGGCGAGCACAATATTCTTTAGTAAAAGGCGAAAGAATAGTTCGCTCTGTGCTCGCCGCATGGCTGCGTGGCTCACCACAAATCTGGGCGGCTCTATTTTTTGCCCCTGTAAGTAATTTCTTGCTTCTTCTGGGATTTCCACTCTCACATCAAACACACACATAAAAAAAAAATACCTATCCGATTACATCTGCCGGAACATGGAAAAAAGGTGAAAACACATAACCTTCGATTTCCACCGATGACCAATGCAAATGAACTCCAGCGGAAGAAGGCCTATATGTACAGTGACACCTAGAAAGTTGCCTACGGACAAATCTCAGAACCACCGCCGCTGTGAAGAGAATTAGGCCAAGCACAAGATTGCAGCTGATAATCCTTGAAGTTGTTATTACAAAATCGGACCTAATCCACCGTTATTTGGAGAACCTTGGGAGCCACACAGTTTCGAGAGCGAGATTTGATGAATAAGTTATAACTAAATTGCTATGTTGTTTGCACCAAACTTAATACGGATATGTTCGGTTTTCAATTTTTATGAAAATATAGATATAACCCTCCTTAAAATCATCATATAGTCAGCTACCTAATTGTTATTAATCATCTCTAGATGAATATATTAATTAAGCTATGAATATATTGAAGGAATCCAAGGCAGTTTTTTTAAAGGGATATTTGATGTTTCATATAAACCTACAATATTTATTTTTGTTTATTTTTAACATATGAACGTAATTTCTTAGTACACGAGCTAAAGATCTAAATCAGTAAAAGCATACTGAAGAATGACGGATTTAACGTTCGAAATTAACATAAACCAACAATGAAACGACTGAAGATCAAAAGCAAAAACAAACAACACTCGAACCTATTTTAGCATCAGAAAGAAAGAAGCCAAAAGATGGCGTCAAAGGTTCAAAGGCCAAGTCCTGTCCAAAAGGGTATTTGGAATCCCACGTTGGAATCAGAAGAAAGGGGTTGAGGGAGCAATATAAGAATAGATAAATTATTGATTAGATTACATATTTAACTAGACATGGTCAATGGTTGATCAAGAAGGCCTACGGCCTTGGTTGGTGATTGACATTGCACTTAGGAACGTTGTCAATCTAATTAGGTCGGCTCAAGCAGTTGAGTACGTCATAATTTATAATAGTGGGGTTTGGTACGTCATAATTTATAGTAGTGGGGGTTTGCATTTGCTCAGTCCCCGTCCAACTTTTTAGTTATGAATTTTTTTTTTAATATAAATTTTAAAAAACGCATGGTGTGATGCAATATGTATCCAATATTGCTGCCCAATTGTGAAGTTGAAATTCATATTGGACTTTGATTTACAAATTTATCATGTAATCTGTGGTTGATCTGGTCTCTTAAACTATTTTTATTATAATTTCAAAGTGAAAGAGGCAACTATTATTTGACCATGTGTCTCAAGTTGATTAAGTGGTTGCATAGCAATCAGCCATGTCAATTTCAGTAGTATACTTTCTAAAGCTGATTTGTAGACTGCTGTACACTTTCAAAATTTCCTAATTTTCTATCTAAAAATGTTTCAAAGCAAAAGATTTTAAACTAGAATTTGGTTGACGGCAATCCCAAGTGGGGAAAAACGGCTGCCAATATTTACAACGAATACACGGTAACTTTTTTTTCTTTTTTTTTTTTTTTACTAAGAGGCAAAAGAATATTTTGCTCTGCGCTCCCTGCACGGCTGCGTGGTTGGAAAGAGGAAAGAACTTCTACTTGTTTAATAGCCTCTCATTCCCATTATGATGTTTAGTACCAATGCGGGACTGACTGCTAATGAACAAAACTACCTACCACCAAGCATGCCGGTTGTCACCAGGGTTTGCTGAAGTGTATAGAAGACGGCACTCAAAATTCTATGATATCAAATTCGGTTATTAACCCCTTTCTGGAGCTGGTTGGGAGACTTGCATTGCAATATCAAGAG